>ML779611.1:367969-402381 GCA_009831015.1 Picea engelmannii | reverse complement strand
ATGCTTATCTCTGCACTGAGAACAAAAGATGGACAAGGCTGCTTCTGCTTCTCCTTGCTTTTTCTTAATCTGCAGGGTATCCATTTGTGAGGCAAAAGAGCTTAACATTTCAGTTTTAAAACCTTCAAGCAGATTACCTATCTTGGCTTTTGTTGCTCCACCACTGGCTGATTTTTGGACTCTTGAGAATGTGGTGTCCCTGCTGTTTGATCTGTTTCTCGAAGCTCCTCTTGAACATATTTTGCATAAATTAACAATTTCATTGTATGATTCCTTAGATATGTCCCCTTTCCCAAGCATATTCAACATATCCAGAGAGTCATCCCTTACCCCTTTTAATAAAATAGTTTTGAGAATATCCTTACCTACATTGGGATGACTGGATCTTTGTAGATTGTATTGTAGCCTTTCTACAAAGTCCTCTAGATTCTCGTCTTCTTTCTGCATCATCTTAAATAGCTCCTCCTTCTTTTCCCTTGTTCGGCAGTAGTTCTGCTATTTGTTCAAGAATTTATGTTTCATTTGGTCCCATGTTGTGATTACATGGCTTCCAAGACTCATAAACCATCTTAGTGCATTCCCTTTTAGTGTTGCTGGAAACAACTTTAGTTTTTGAGCATTAGAAACATAATCATAACTTCTACATAATATATCAAACTCAAAYAGAAATTCATCAGGATCCTCTGAAGATAAACCATGAAAATTGGGTAATGCTGAGAGTGGAATGTTTTTCATGGGGGCTACTCCTCTGGGAAGATCACCAATAGGAAATCCTAATGTAGATAAAGAATTTTCATCATTTACCTCTCCTTTAGGATTTGCCTGTTCTTCGTGATGCAATTCTTCATTGTACTCATCCATGTTTTCCTCTGTCTGCTCCCCTGCTGCACTTGCTCTGTCCTCAATGTCTCCTACTGGCTTCTGGACTGTCTCAAGACTCCAAAATTCTTTCCCTGTTCCAAAAATTGCTTGAAATGAAGGCTGGGAGTTCTGTTTTCGAAGATTTGGTCGTTGAGCAATAGATTCAGACTTTGATAAAATTTCATCAATGTAAGTCTTTCTTCCTCCTTTTCCTTTTCCTTTGCCACCTGTAGGGTTAGTGTCCTTGGGGTTTTTCATGCATTCTTTTTATCTAAAGAAAAAGAAATCATAAGTGCTTTTGAAATCTATAGCTATCTTCCCCGGCAACAGCGCCAAAATGTTGGTCACTATAATTTCTTAATTGATTCAAACAATCAAGTGATACATAAATTATCAACCCAGGGAAGTCTTTTGTTTCAAAGATAACCACGCACTATATATGCTCAATTCCAAAAGAAACTTACAGTTGTAGTAAAAGAAACTATACTAATCACACTTGCCTTGCATGAACTGAAGTTCTGCTTTAAATCACAGGAAAGCAATCTACATATTGCAGACCTTAAAGATCAATTTAAAGAATCCTGGATTACATTTACAATATCAATTGCAATAGGAAATAACAACTATTCTGCAACCAGAGAACATGACCCTTACTCTCAAACAAAGACTTCGGTACTTTAACTCTGATTAACACTTTTTCATGAAAACAGTAATGCAGAAGACAGTTGACTCTATCTAGCAGAGAACAAGGCCATCTAGTTCCTTCCTTTCTAAGCAGGAGCCTTAAGCCCTATTTCTATTAGCACACTTGTGAAAAATAATTGAAGTCTACAGAGAACAGGATGTTCTGATTCCTTCCTTTCTGAGAAGGAACCTTTAACCCAATTCCTATCTAGCACACTTGCAGGGGTAAAGGAGATCTACAGAGAACAGGATGTTCTGATTCCTTCCTTTCTGAGCAGGAATCCTTAATCCAATCCCTGGCTAGCACACTTGCATAATTAAATGAAATCTACAGAGAACAGGATGTTCTGATTCCTTCCTGTCTGAGCAGGAACCTTTAACCCAATCCCTGGCTAGCACACTTGCAGAATTAAATGAAATCTACAGAGAACACGATGTTTCGATTCCTTCCTGTCTGAGCAGGAACCTTTAACCCAATCCCTGGCTAGCAAACTTGCATAATTAAATGAAATCTACAGAGAACAGGATGTTCTGATTCCTTCCTGTCTGAGCAGGAACCTTTAACCCAATCTCTAGCTAGCCTTATGAAATCATCACACAAGATTGCTAATAAAAGAAGTACAAATTTCATTCAATAAACTATGACAGAGTTCAGTAGTGTTTCAGCAAAGCAGAATTCATTAAAAGACAGTGTTTCAGCAAACCAAAGTTAACCAAGCATAAACAAAGATTATACTAACACACTTCTAAACTAACGGGTGAATATTGTGATGAAGGTGGGCCCTCCCTTCTCACAAGATTCCCCTGAAATGGAAAATCTAGAGAAGGATACTCAAAGCAGTCTTTTATTCATCTGTCGAAACATCACATTACAATCTGGAAATGAAATACGTCCCTCTTCTCTGAAGCTTTTCAATACATAAAAACTTGGATCCATCGAATGATGATTTCCTCTTATTTAAAGAGGAAATCCCTTCGATACAATTGATCAAAAATTACAGTGTGTATCTGAGTCCTATCTTTAGCCGGATCTTCTTTCTAATATGTTCTAATCTTACGCAACATAAATGATATTACAGGAGCTGACTGAGGTATTGTTGTTACGGCTGGTGTAACAACTTCTTCTCGTTGTTGCTGATGTTGTTTCAGCATCGCAATTCGCGGGTTGTTTCAACCACGTGAATTGCACTCTGACTGTGTTGACCGCTGACTGTAATGGCTTGTGTTTTAGCATTGTTGGTTCTGGCGGTTTCCTCTGTGTTTCAGCATCTGCAACTCTGGACTGTGTAACAGCTCCGTGTTTCAGCATCTGCGACTCCGAACTATGTAACGACTCTGTGTTTCAGCAATTACGACCTCGGACTGTATGACAGCTTCATGTTTCAGCATCAGTTCTGTGTTTCAGSAACTGCGACCTCGGACTGTATAGCAGCTCTGTGTTTCAGCAATAGGCCTCAAGTGCTAATCTGCAGTTTTTAACACTTATGCATTTCTAATCAATGGTTAAGTACGAGAGTGATGTAAAATATTATGCAAAACAGATTAAACGTATAGTGATGAGAAAGGACGTTGTATACCTTTGGAATGATCAGATAAAGTGATAGTATGAGATTAAGTATGGGTGATCAAGAGTATAATAGTGGAAAAAAGTATAGGCAAAAAGGTACATTGTGTGGTCCTAACACCAATGTTTCAAGAAGGTCTCATCCAATTTCTCGATTCCATCTATGGAACTAGGAGGGAATTCTTTGAACCATTTCCTAGCATGGCCATCTAAGATTTGGACAAAAACTCGTGTCCGAACATCTTCTTCTTCAATATTAAGGTTTTCAACATAACTGTAGAAAGCTTCAATATGCTCCTCAGTAGACACATCACCTTCGCCTGTGAATTTGGGCATATACTTCTGACAGTCTCCTATTGGCATAGCTGATACTGGGTTTGGCAATATGAGTGGTGCATACCTAGCAGCTAAGATTTGTTGCATTTTAGTCAAAGGAGGTGGTGCAACCATAACTGTCAGGGGTGAGAAAAGTGATGGTTTCTTTTTCGAGTCTTCAACACTGGAGGAATGCGAAGGGGGTGAATCTTCTAATGGGAAAGAGGTCTGATATGAGGCTCTGTAAAAATTTGCAAGCTGTCCAACTAAGTTTTCTTCACCTTTAGCAGATAGCTCGTGGAGAAGATGTTCAACAACAAGGAGGCTAGTATAAATGTTTAAATGATCTTCTTGTTGCTGAGAATGAAAAGACTCAAGAGAAGAAGAACTATGACTTCTTTCTAAAGTCTTGGATATTTTTTTAATCAAATTTGAATCTATCAATTTATCATCATTAATATTTTCCTATTGATCAAAAGGAGTTTGTTCTTCTACAGTATTTATAGCTATTTTTTCATCAATGCTCTTTGAAAAGAACTCAAATTTTTCTGTAGTAGATTTTCTAGAACTAAAAAGAGGATTACCTTCTCTATTTGATTTTCAATCTTGACCTTGAATTGTCTTCCCTTTCCTAAGAATTAGTTCTGGATTGGACACTGGTGTGATAGGTGATTCTTGAGGATTCACCCTAGTACTGATCCTCTTAGGAGCTAGGATGAACTTGTGGAGTCACCAGATAGATAATTACAACCAACTAAAATGTCTAATATTTGTCTATCATCAAAGATCAGCTCTGTGTCGTATCCCAGGAAAGCATAACTTAAATTTCGTCTCCCCGACAATGGCGCCAATTTGTTATCACTCCAAGAAACTCCTTAGGGTTGTAGACTAAGGATGCTTGGTAACTTAAAAATAATGTGTAGGTATGCTTGGAACAATGGGATTACTTCAATAATTAATGTGACAGACAACTCATCATACATTCAAATGAAACAGTGCTTTCAGAAAACAATGATCAGATCAAGTAATTTCGAAGGAGAGGATGAAGAACACTAATCTTGATTGCCAAATACAGCTGGGTGTAGGGCTTAATACAAGATAGAAATAAAATCCTTCACTTCAAATCTATGAGCTCAATAAAGAGATAACAGTCTTTATAAGCTAAGATAAACTGAAATGAAGTACAAAAAAGGAAGCATGGATATTTCTGATATTGAAAATGAAAGGAGACTAAAATTTTATTATATCATAAGAGTCTATACAGTAGCACAAAAATGTATCCCAGTTTGAACCCTTGTCTCTTAGAAAAGATAGGCATTTATAGCCTTTTACAATCAGTTTTTAAGATCATGAAAACTTGGATCCGTATCTAAAAATAGAAAATCAAATTAACTAATACAATCGATAACAAAGACTAGTGTCTAGGCTAGCATTCGCACTGTCTTCTATATCAAAATTTTGACATTTGTACTTCATCAGCTTCTGGAATCTGTTGTGTCATGAAAAATGGTAAAGGCACCTGTCTTGGTAGCTGCATTTCTTCAATTACTCATAGTCGAAACTTTAGGAGATCAATTTAGCATGTGGTTTTCAAAATCCCCATGAATCTCTGCTGCTGAGTATTTTCTGACTAAGTAGTTAATCCTTTAATGCTCTGTAACCTCTTTAAATCCTTTGAAAATAGCCCTGCTCCATCTTTAGATTTCAAAAATTATTTTTGTGCTTTCACGAGCTAACTCACCTTATGATTCGCTAGTTAGCTGGTGAAAGCTTTGCCTTTCACCATCTAACTAGTTGTAAATTTGCCCTTTGCGCTGGTGAAAGCTCTGCCTTGGCCCAAAATGAACTTTCACCTCCAAAACTGTTGTTCTATCAAAAACTCAGTGTGTCTCTACTTTATCTCCTTGCATATTCACAACAACCTGAGCTAGCACTTGTAGATCTGGGTGTGACTTCTATTTTTGCTTCAATTTTCTAATCTTCCTCTTAAGGTGTTTTGCTAACCACCATAGACTGTTATAGTCTTTGGTGATTTTCTTCTTTCTCTTCTTGTCCTTGACACTTTCATGAGCCAGCTTTTCAAATGAAGCATTTGTTTCTGTGAAATTATCAGACAAAGTTTTGTATCTCTCCTTAATTACTCTTTCTAAAACCTCTTGTTGAGCAATCACTTCTTTAAGTTGCTTGATTTTCTGTGTTTTCTTTGACTTTGTTCTCTTTGATGTTTCACCTTCATCAATGTGAGTAAAATTATCACAATCCTGTGCAAATTCAATGGAGTGTTCAGGGCTTTTAATGGCAGGGATTTCATCTTCTTGCTCTGGCTCTGAGTCTGTGTATGGTAGATTTAAGATGTTTGTTTTATTTTCCGTAGACTGCTCTGTAGTAGTTTCAAAATCTAATTTTTTCTTTGAACTGTGAGACCTCACACTAGAGATCCTATCTTCTGGTGTTCCTAGAAGAGTTCTCCTCTTCCTCGAGCTGCTTTGAGGAGTCAATTTCCTTTTTCCAGTTCTCTTCTGCTCATTCATGGGTTGAGTTTGAGTTTCAAAGCCCTCCCAAAAAAGAAAATGTTGCGAAGTCCTTCCTTTTTGTCTTAGCTCCTCCAGGATTAGCAGTTTGATTAGGCCAAAGTGACAAAGAGTATTCTTCATACTTAGAGGTTCAGCTCTAATCTTTTTACAGACTTTAGTTAAGCTTTTGTGCAAGAAGAAAGGTAAATTTAGGAGAGTTTTCCCTGTAAAATGGTCTAAGAGCTTGAAATGGTATAGCATCATCTTGTTGTACCTGCCTTCTGAGGTTATGTAGAGTTGGATTCCCTTGAAAAAATCCTGCCACTCATCCTCTAAATGATAAATTGGCATGCTTTTCTTCCATGCATCATTTCCGAATTCTTCTTTTAAATATGCTCTGAAATTTAGGTTCTTGGTTACTATTGTTTTGAACCAACTCTGGCCTGATCTAGGTAAACTGGTCACTGCAGCAATGGCGGCTTCATCCACGATGATTTCTAAAGACCCGAAACAGGCTTTATTTCCATCGTAATTTTTAGCAAATGCTTCAACTGTTGTTTGGTGACAGCCGTTCTGTAACTTCTCGACATATCCCATGCAACCTGCGTCTGAGAAGTGTTTTTGCACCTCTAGATGCGCTTGTAGAAAGGACAGACTGTCCAATTATTTCCTTAAAAATGAACCACTTTGTCTCCTTGCCATCTGCAATTCGAACCTGAGACAATTTTGCACACAAAAACACTGTAATCTGTTGTTTGAGCCAATGTTTTGCGCTAGTGAAAACTCTCAGCGTTGTTTTTCAAAAATGAAAACATATGATATGTAAGTGGATGATGCATGTTGGGGATATGAGGCATCGATTTAATGTTACCAGCCGAGTAGTACCACTCCTTTACCTGTGATGATGGATTTGAATTCACCATCTCCAACGCCATTATCTCGTGAAGCATGCATTTCTGAACACGATTCGCTTTGAAATACGATTTAGACGTGCAAAACTGAATCTTCATCATTATCCGCTTTCACCAGTGCATTTCAATGATTACATGATGTGTGTTGATCATGTCATCCTTTGATTTTAAAAAATGTGGAGAAAACACACGTATTTCGCGCTTTCACCATCTAACGGCCCATGGGGAAATGCTCCTTAACTGTTGAAAATTGCTGCTTTCACCAACTAATCATCAACTTGAAACACGCGTTAGCTGTTGAAAGTATTTTCATGAAATCTTAAAGAAAAGACTTTTATGGATTGTCTTATTTCTAAGATATGAATTAAAAACCTAAGTTTTTCCACTAGAAGAACTTAAAACAAATTGGAGAAGACTACCAATAACCATGCTATCAACCACAAAATGAAACCATAGTGACTGATTCATTTTGGGAGCTAACAACTGCCATCAATATGAATACGAAAACACATCCCTTTCCCAAAATTTCCCCCACCATTTCTGGCGAGTACCTCTTTATTTTTACGCAAGCTTGAGGAGGATAACATATGCTTGTTGATGTAAGCTCATCCTTTGGATGAGTCCCTCAGAGTATGTTTAATGAACCCTAGGAAGGAGTGGCTCGATCCCATTACGGGTCTTTCAATGTTTTTTTAATGAGTCCAAAGATAGAAAACTCGGGGGTTTTTCATGTTTTGAGAGTCTGAAAAACACTTAAAGAGAACTCTCTTAGTTCCTTTTTCGTAAAATAGTTTGACAGGAAAGAAAAAGTGATAAACTATCGCCCATCGAACGTTTTGTTCAGATACTTTTACAAGTGTGAATAGAATAACATCGCTCAACCATCTTTTCGTTTTAATGGAGAGTGAAAAGAGCTTAAAGGATAATCCTTTGCATTTGTCTTTTTTGTGTTACCATGACGAGTACAAAAAGACGAGAAAAGTATACTCAGTTACGTTCTCATGTATTTTCGAGCGTGAGAACGAACGAAGACTTAGCTCGAGGTTTTTCTAAAAACCATAAAAAGCAGTTGTACATGCAAAGAAAAAGAAAAAACATCTGTACTCCTTCGTGTGGACTTCAAAGTTACTATATATGAAAAAAGTTACACTCATAGGACTATTAGGCATTAGGTTTTGTGGGCAAAACAATATAAAAATCAACAAAAATGGTAAAAAGTGAATAAATATGTGTAAAAAGGGCTTTTACCATTTTCATTGTGATTTTGCCAAGAACTTTACCCAATACAACTCATTTTCCCCCAAATTTTGTTGCTCGATCATGGGAGGCACAAGCGACCATTTGGCAAACCGTCTCTGCCAACGAGGTAAGCTCTTGATCTTCTACCTTTTCCATGGTTTAGTTTTAGTTTTTATTGGCAATTTTCAAGGTTTTGGGTTCGTTTTAAGACCAAAACTTGTGCTCGAGCATTCTCACAGGATAGCCATGCGGGACTTGCGAGAATCCAGGATTCTCATAGGCGGCCTTAAGGGCACCTACGAGAATCTTGCACTGTGCTAAAGGGGCACTTGCGGGGGCCAAAAAATGAAATTTCAACTTGATTTTTGCTCAATAAAAATTATGCCAAGGTTTGAAATAAGTTGTTGACTCTTATCTTATGGTTCTTGTGTAGGCATTTGACCATCATGATGTTGGAGTGGCGAGAAAGAGAACATGAGGAGGAGGATTCCATTGCCAGGAATGACCCGGGTACCGTTGCTGCCCTCCATGACTATGGGCTCTTTAAATTCTTTCGAGTTTCAGGCATGAGGGCCCAAATGAGGTTGTTGGAGTACCTGGTTCATATGCGGGACGTGGACCAACAGTTGTTTCATGTGGGAGTCCACACATTTACCCTAGATATCGAGGATATCTATTTTATAATAGGGTTATCATAGCGTGGGTACCACGCTAGCTTGACTGGTAGCCAAGGTGGCAGACTCCTTATGAGTGAGTATTGTCACTAGTACTGTGTTCCAGAGGTAGAAAGAGGCAAGGGCAAGGTTGCTATTTGGGGGGTCCAAAACTTGACCCTGCGAACCATCCTTTTCACTATAGCACGCATGGCCGGGAGTGCAACTCCACACATGGCTCTCCATAGCTACTTCCAATACACCATAGAGTGCACAGAGCCACGAGTCTTCAACTGGTTGGATGCAGTTCTTCGCAGTATGGAGAGGCAATTGACTAAGTGTAGGAGGGGCAACTTGAAGCAGTTTGGGTACGGATCACTTTTGGTGTCCTTCTTTCTCGAGAGGGTCCCATTGTTGAGATTACAGGTTGATTGGGGTTTATCGGTCCCACAATATCCGAGGATGCTGAGGTGGTGCAACCTCATGGCATGACACGTAGTTGGGCCCATCATCAAGTACAATGATTCATTTTTCGACTAGTTGCGGCCACAGATGCTGATGATTGATGCCTACACATACGCTAGTTTGGATTTTCGAGGGGATCTGGATTTGGCCCTACCCGAGGATGCTCAGTGGGGTGACCTAGGTAAGAAGTACACATTTTGTTCTTTTAAATGTTTTTGTAATTTTTATCATATAAAATATTTTTATGTTTCTCCAAGAACTAATCAAAAAATATCTTTTTGATGACACATATGTGGGGCCATATCGACCTCCAGGAACGTCTCCTATTCACCGGCGAGGAGAGGTGGCTCCAGTGGTGCGATGGGATGCCAAAGACTATGAGGGAGTGGAGCAGAACTTAGAAGGGTTGATCAATGACATACCAGATATGGCTATTGGGGAGATCCCTAGGCGTTATCAGTGCCACACTATGGGGGTGTCAGAGTCTATTGGTTGACTTCTTCGTAGGGTGGCCCGGGCAGTTGTGTGTTATCGTGAGCGTCACCCATGATGCTATTTTGTAGAAGCTATGAGCTTCACATTTTGAGATTTTGGTCCTTGGACAGAAACTTTTTATAAAAACTTTTGATCATTATATAAATATATACGGCTTCTACCGGCTTATCTTGTGTTGTGTGATACATGTAATGTGATTGGTTTATAAATGGCCCAAATGTCTGTCTAATACATAGTTAGCTAATGCGTCAGTCAATGTATTTAGACATCTAGGAATGTGATGATACTCAATATAATCAAAATAACGTTCCAAGAGGTGAATTCATAAATATACTCGTAATAAAGTAGGACTTCGAATATAATAGACATTACTTAACTGTAGTACTACTAGTTGCGAATCGAGTCATACAACCAAGTGGCGGATACCGAGCGAAATATCATCAATCAACAATTCGATAACGACACTATACTCTGCAATATTGTTGGTCGCACGACCGAGACACACACCTCGTAGATTGATAAGTTCGTTTGTAGGGGCATAAATTGCCCAAGAAGCAAAAGTAAGGTTCTGATTACTACGGATAGCGCCATCAGCGAAGCCAATGTGGGGTAGCGAAAACTTCGACATCTGGAAACCAAACACAACGTAACATAAGCGATCGAGGGCAGAGACCAGATAACGAAAAAGCATACTACAGTAACACACAAGAAGTATGATACAAGAAAATACATGTACTCATGCATAGGTGATCTATGACGATAGCCTGATCAATGATGATAGCCTGAGGAACACCAAAACGAGCTATGATGTGATTGAATATGAATAATGTTGCGGTCTTTCCGGTGTTGTCAAATGTCGGCATCGCCTCGGCCCATTTCGTAAAATAATCTACAACTACAATAATGTATCCATGCCCCCTGACCAAGTGAGGG
The DNA here is from genome assembly GCA_009831015.1 of Picea engelmannii. Lineage (NCBI taxonomy): Eukaryota > Viridiplantae > Streptophyta > Pinopsida > Pinales > Pinaceae > Picea > Picea engelmannii. The sequence continues at coordinate 391,748 of ML779611.1, read as the reverse complement.
TGACATGTCATGAAATCGATACCCCATTTCGCAAAAGGACCAATGGAGACCATAGGGTGAAGAGGAGCAGGATGTGACCGTATTTTATGGTTGTAGGTCTGGCAAGCATTGAATTTTTGGATGACAAATATACAATCATTAAATAAAGAAGGCCAAAATTACCCTGCTCGCAAGATCTTCTGGGCAGTAGCATACCCAGACATATGACCACCATAGGCTCCATAATGGAAGTCAATTAGGGCTTTCTCGGCTTCGTCAAATGTGAGGCAGCATCGAAAGACTGAGTCAATCCCACGGCGATAAAGAGTATCACCGAGGATAATATACTGACGGGCTTGGTATCATATTCAATGACGATCAGTACTAGACAAATTGGGTTGGAAAGTCTGGGTTTGGAGATATATGATGATATCTCCATACCAAATATTGTCGGAACTAATCAAGAAAAGGGATTCATCAGGTAGTGAATCGGCTGCTACATTTTCCGTCTCAGAGTAGGGAAAGTCGCATATCAACTCGACAAACAATAAGGATTTCTTAGACTTAGCGTATTCAAATTCTAAGTCAAACTCTTGGAGTATCACAATCCATTTGGAGTATTTCCCCCCTAGAAGTTGACGTGTGAGAATGTGCTGCATAGGGTTGTAGTTAAAAATTACTGTAGTCTTTCAAGAGAGGATATAGTGCCGGAAACGTTGAACTTCTTGGACAGCTGCCAAGGCCAGTTTTTCAACATGTAAATACTTGGTTTCGGTAGGCGTAAGACTTTGACTCAATTAATAGATGACATGTTCATTCTGAGAATCATCGTCCTGGATGAGAACCATAACGATGGTGTAATCCGAGGCTGGGAGGTAGAGAAAATAATCGCGACTGTAATCAAGTGGGAAGAGAAGCGGGGTACGTGTCAGGGATAGTTTCAAAGCTTCAAAATCTTTGTTGGCAGTGGTATCCCATATGAACTCAGACCCCTTTTTGAGTAGTCGCGTAAATCCAAGAGTTAGCTCACCATAGTTTGGGATGAAACGATGAAGAAAGTTTGCTTTCCCTTGCAAACTTTGTAACTGGAGAAGCGAAGAAGGAGGAGGGAGATTGAGAATCGCCTCAACCTTCAAAGGATCTACATGGATCCCTTGGTGTGAAACAATAAATCCTAGAAGTCGACCGAATTCTACGCAAAAAACTCATTTGTGAGGATTCAAGCGTATATGGTAAAACCGACATCGAAGGAAAATGGATCGGAGATGTATTGGATGATCTACACGGCACATGGAATGAGAGGGTAAGTCGTCTAGATATGGCTGCATGATGTGCTTGATACCATGGAAGGCATAAGTCATAGCGCGCTGAAAAGTTGCGACAACATTTTTTAGATCGAAAGGAAGTTTTCGATAGGCAAAAGTGCTCCAAGGACAAATAAAAGTGGTTTTGTGTTGGTCCACGGGAACGATATTGATTTGATTATATCCGGAGAAACCATCCATCAAAGAGAAGATTTCCCTTCCAACACAATCGTCGATGATCTGGTTGACGAAGGGGGTAGGAAATTTGTCTTTAGGACATGCTTTGTTAATATCCCTATAATCAACGCACACGTGGATTGTGCCTTGTTTCTTTTCGATGGAGAAAATATTGGAAACCCAGTCGATGAGAGCCACCGGGTAAATAAAGCCATCTTTAAGAAGTTTCTCGACTTCAAGCTTGATAACGGCCACATTACGTGGGTGGACCGGATGAAGGCGTTGCAAGATGGGTTTAGCATCTAGGTATGTCTTAATCTCATGTATCACAATGTTGGGGCCAATACCCAACATTTCTTCATATCTCCAAGCGAAGGCATCATGAAATTCTTTGAAAAGTGACTTGTAGGTGACAATTTTGTCAGGGGAACATGAAGCTCCGATATGAACATTTTCGACAATTCCAGGTTTTATGGAAATGTTGAGGGGGATGGTGGGTGAGATATTACTTAAGGTCCCTTCAGAAAGCACATCGTGTGTAGATTCAGGAATGGTAGAAATGACGACAACGGTCGACGGGGTTGAGATCCGTTGGTAGCTCTCGATGGTGTGTTGCTCAAGGAAGAGGATGGAATGATGATGTCCATCGTCCCAGGGGGTGTCTTCCATAACAAACATAATCATCTCGTCTGTGGGAAAAATGACGCGGAAAGGATCTAGAGATAAATCACCAAGAGAGGGGGTAGAAAGGGTTTCCGATTGAATGGCCTGATAGGCGGATTCGACCAGACTCAGTCACCATAACGAAGATGATCGTCGGGGTTGGGTACCATCCATGGGTCGTGAGACGCAGGGGTTCCATGAATAAAGGTGGAGATCATGTTGATCGAGGTGACAGATGGATGCGGAACATCGGGTGGTGGGATGGGGAAGGTACCCATTAACGAGGAGTCTTTAAGAAGACCCACACCGACGTTCTCATATCCATCTATGGCCAAGTAGAAGGTTTTAATTGAGAGGAGAGTTAAAGACCTCCACTTCAACTTGGACCATTTTGTCTTCTAACGTAATTGGCAATGAAGGGAGGGCACCGTAAGGCTTAAAACCAGAGCCATTAAAGGCTTTGAGTGTGTTGTGGGATTTAGTCAAAGGAGGAGATCCGATGTCTTTCCAGTAGGTAATAGACATGACATACGTCAAGGTACCCTTGTCGAGAACTGTTCTACAATTTTTTTTGTCAGAGACAATAACTTGTATTTGGAATGCGAGTTGAGGGGGTAACCTTGGAATGTGATCTTCCAAGTCAAAAATTATTAAATTCGTATCCGTAGGTTCAATTCCACCGATAGATTTCAACAATGCCTTCTGTTGTATAGGAAAACTTTGAAATACTTCGAGGGTTGACATCACAGATGGTGCTTGGGCCAGATCTTCAACAATACTGTAGTTCTAGGCAGCACGAGCATGAGGATTGAAAGTCGATTTCTGAACGACGCCCTTTGGAGGAGGGCGAAGAACTGTGTCGAGGCTCGGTCATTCGAGATGAAGAGGACCATTGGTAGGTGGAATCGTATGAGATGTTTGGGCCAATGAAGGAGGTATCGCATCAACCGTCTCTTTGGAGGAAGGATAATCTTTGGCTCGAGTGGTAAGTGTGATGTCTTTTTTCTTTGAATCTCCTGTACACATTAAGACATAAGATGTATTGGAGGGGAAAGGTTGTTCATGAATGACCAATTGGGCCTGTTGTTGAGAAGGGAAGGGTTGTGACAATACGGCCAGAGTGGGTGGTTTCATGGTCCCTTGAAGGAACTTAGTAACCTCGGCTCCTCGTGGACAATCCTTAGTGTAGTGATCATCACCATAGAAAAGACAAGGGTATCGAGGTTTGCGCTTATCCCTATCATCAACAGGTGATGTTTTGGTTCTTTCTTCTTGCGAATTATTTTTTCCTCCTTATTCTTACCCTTTCCCTTTCTGGATTTGTTTTTACCGATGGGGGTAGATTGAAAATCAATTACCTCAGAAGTCTTGCCAGTGGGATGGGTAGGAGATGGAGCATTTTGAACATTAGAAGAAATGGGTTTGGGGTTGTTGCTAGAGGTTTGGACAGAATGAGGTTGGGCATGGAAAGTGCCAATCACACCATCAACTACATGAGAAGTAGCAGAAGTAGTTGAAGTGGCGGAAGTATAAGGATGAGGCGCATCGGGGAGTAAGTCGTAAAGAGTACCCATTTGTGAGTAAATGAGGTCAAGGTATCGAGCACGACTAATGGCCTGTTCTTCCGTGACAACTCCACCCATGGCGATGTTACAACTGATGTCATTAACGAATGATTTCATGAACTACTCTGCTAACAATTGATCTGGAAGTTCGAGTTTGATGAGATGTCTTCTCTGTTGCCACTCATGAATGTGATTGGAGATATGAGTGGCTTTGGTTTGTTTGAAAGAACTCAAAATATCGGTCCCTATTTCATAGCGGATCGGTAACTGGTAATGGGTGAGGAAAGCAATAGCGAGGGTGTTGAAGTCGATGAAGAAACCTCGTGGTAATTCTATATACCACTTCACGGTGGAACCCATGAGGGTTCGCTGAAAAAGGCATAAATGAATAGAGTCATCCATCAAGGATTTGGATGAGCACCAAAGGTGAAAAGTCATTACATGATTGTTCGGGTCCTCTCCCGGTTTACCATCGAATTTAGGGATGTCAGATGGTAGTTTTGTCGGTATGGCAGGCCATTGGGGAGAGTGACAGATCAGATCATTTAAAATCCTCGACAGATCTTGGAGGTCCAAGGTGGCTAAGAAAGGTAACTGTCTATTCACATGCGGGTACTGGTGACTTTGTGGAGGGAGTCCCATTGACAAACCAGTGGGACCATAAGAAGTCTTCATATCATGAGAGGATCTGGGCAAATTCGGTTGTTGGTGTGGATTCAAGTAACTCATAGGGTTGTACCCTTGAACGGGGGCATGAGTTTGAGCATTCGAGCCCCAAATAGGATTAGACATACTTGGATAGGGTTGGCCTGTACTAGGGGGTATGACAGAGGTATCCTGAAGTTGTTGCCCCCCAGTCGGGTGAGGGTTATGTTGTATAAGATGATTCCAATACTGGGCCAAGGATGGGGGTATGTTTTGTCCATAGGGTGGGGTCGGTGGGGGTTTTCCTCCAATCGAGGGTTGTGTCCCAATTAGGATTTGTCTTGCAAGGGGGGGTTGAGTTAGGCCTCCTTGGTGGAATTGTCCACCAACAAGAATCTAGTAATTTGGTGTGAACGATGAAATGGTGCCACTAGGATTAGTGCCTCCGATAGAGGATGGAAGAGGTCCTCTGAAAGGGGTGGGAGGAAGTGTTGGAATAAAACTGGGAGGATGGTGCCCAAAAGGAGTGAAATTTCCAGGAGTCCTGGATGAGATTTGCGTAGGAGAGGGAATAGAGGCACTCAATGCATGGTATCCGGGAGGAAGTGTTGAGGTGACTCTGAGTGAAAGCAGTGTGCCAATGGTGGCTTGGCTAGACACGGTAATCCCGGTGTGAGGACTCATAGTATCTGTGTAATGGACCATTTGTAAAGGGAGAGTCAAGATGTGGTCAGCTCGCGAAGCTTCTATACCAGGAAAATAATAAGCAGTAGTAAAAGGTAGCTCAGGTGAGACAGTGATATCAACGCTTGGTCCTGAGCCAAAGAGATCCCATCTAAAAATGTCAGTAGTCCAAAAAGGATCTTGACCCTCAGGTCCTAGGAAAGGTCTAGTTGGTGATCCAGAAGACTGAACAATTAAGTCTCCGGAAGAATTCACTCACACAATGCATCTCTCGGAGTCAGAATGAAGTCAAAAGTCCTCTCGAGAATTGGTAATTTGGAACCGTTCTAGAGAGTCGGTTCTTTCCATTTGTGGAGTGGAAACATCTTGGACTTCACTATGTTGAGGAGAGCCCTCCAGTGAGTTGGTAGGAAAGGGTTGAGAACCTTCCATATTTTCTGGGGGTAAGCCTTGCATTCTACGTGAACAACGTGGAGAGTCAATTGTGACCGAGTTAAAAACTTACGAAGGAAATTCTATAGTCAACTTGGGTAAACAAACAACATGCGCTAGTAAAAATCTAGGAAGCAAAACCAAGCAAGCAAGACCTTCTAATTCCGAAGTCAATAGTTGGTGATGAAATCCAACGTCGTAACGACGAGACAAGAAGGGTCTGGGCTAGGGTGGAAAAGTTACATTGACGACCTGCTTAACGGACTTACACCCTGGTGCAAGATCCCACACATAATCGTGGGTATACCCTCCAAGGAGCCCGAGTGAGTTTGGCCAACGTCGATTCCAGGTATCGTGAAGACTTGCCCCTTCACAATCACCTTGTGTAAGACCCTAAGAAGACATGCCACTAAGGTTACCACCAACAACAATAAAGCCTGGGGGAACAATCAACAGTCCGATCCACACGCAAGGGCAGGGTATCTAGCCCAAAATCAGCTTGAGAGGCTTCCACTCATCATTATGGGTATACCTTCAAGTGACCCCCATAATATGTGCAATCTCTACACCGATATCAACAAAGGAGGGTGAGTAACTTTGTCAATCTCAATGCGACCTCGGGTTTGACCCTTGTGTGAGAAGGGATTCCCAGGACAAAATGTTGCAAATGGAATTTGACACTCCTTACCACAAGATGCTATTGTGTGTTTTTTGCTTTGGAGAGTGTATCTCACTGCCTATTCCAAAGCTTTATCCTAGCTAATGTTGGTGTAATAGAGTCCTAGAAAAGAATTACTAGTTAAGTTTTTTTTTTTTAAATTGCGCAATATTATTAAAGGTTGTTGTTACTCAAAGGAGACAAAAATGAAACCGATGTTGTGTGAGACTTTGACCCAACAGTGCATAGATAGGAATGAATGATACAAATTTCTTGTTCGATGAAGCCTATTTATAGGAGGGAAAGAGGAGTTTTCTGGAACAACTTGAACTACAATATATGATCTTCTTTGAAATGCAATATCAATGAATCATGAACAATGAAAATTCTCTATTCGTTCTATTTCAACAATTGAATGCCAATATTTTCGAATAAAAAGTTGCTTAAAAAGAAAAAATGTTTTTTAATTTTCACTAGAAACCAAACAACAGTGGTGGAACTAAGAAAAACTAGCAACTGATGAAAAATAAATATACAACGAAAAATCCAAACCAATCTTTCAACGAAGATAAAAATAACAAACAGAGAAGACTAGTCTCTTCAAATGCATATGGATAACAATTTTCCAAGTAACGAGCAATTGAAAAAGACAATTAATCCCAAGTTTTAAACTGATCACCGACTCCCCAGTACAGTCGCCAATTTTGTTATCGGACTAATCGGTAGGTGTGGACACTAACAGATCTCCCTGGATCCACTTGGATCTAGAACAAAACAGGATAGGACATGACTCTTTCCCTAAGTTGTAATCATTGAATCTACTAATATGAAGGAATAGGTGACATACCTTTATATCGCTTCCTTAGGTCTCTATTGTTCCCGCTTCACTCCGGTGCTCTCGTGAAGTCAAGTCCAAGACAACACAAACCAACCAAAGTGAAGATAGCAAAATATATTCAATGTCAACTTATGCATATGATCAAGGAATTACACAATAAAGTAAGAGTGACTTTATGGGAAAGGGACATGCCGCTATATCATATTAATTGAAAGTAGAAGATACAACCTGATTTCCTTGATGTTGCAAGTTTCCATTCAGTGACCCTTGGTTCCAACACACACAATTGCTTTGTACTCGCATGAAGAATATCCAATTCCTCTTGATAGACCAAATAGAGTCTTCAAGCTTCTTTCCAAGCAGGGTTCTTCACACAATTCTTTCACCAATTCTTCATTCAATCTTGCTTAACCTTTTCCATGAGAAACCTTTCAATATATAGGAGAAGGAGATATGGTTACATGGATGAGGATGATCCCATCAAATCTAAGAAGTCAGTAGAATGACAACCATGCGAATGCTAACTCATTTTCTAGAAGATTCCCTTCTAGAACCCTAGAGACCTCTTCTCCTTTCCAAGCTTAAAAATAGGTTCACACCCTATGTATGAAGAAGACTGTGAGAAGTTCACACCCTAAGTGTGGGTGGCCTACAAAAATGAGGGATTCTCGCACCCTAGACCATAGGCAGCCTGCGAACTCATCTTAAAATTATGTTTTTTGGAAGAAGACATGAGCCACTTTTCTCAAGCAAAAAGTCCTTGTTGGGATCCTGAATACATCACTGTTAAGACATCACCAATGTGACCAAAATCATGTGTAACAACTTCTCCCAGCAAGTCGCCATTGTTGGCAGCCCTACATATTTTTAACTTTTTAAAGCATCAAATAATAAATTATGTAGATGCCTACTTGGGGTCATACGATTATTGTTCTTCATAAGCAATTTTTGAAACTACAAATGTGATCTTTCGGTTATTCCTAGTGTTTTCGTTTTCATGCTTCGTTCATGACTGAAAGCATGAACGAAGAATTAAAACCTATTATTTTATTATCTCTTTATTTAAAGCTTATGAAAGGCAGATGGCTCCACAATTTTTGTTAATAAAGATTTTTGTTTCCTGCTATGAAGCTCATCTTCTTTATTGACTCCTCAAATGTAAAGCATGCTTTGGGTTGTTATTTGAATCACCAAGAATCCATTTAATTTAAACCATGATATATATTTTGTGGCTCTTGGTCATGCCTATCCTTGTCATTACATTTTGGTTTACAAATTTTTTCCTCTCCTAAACTTTAGAAACCAAACCCACCTTGTTGCGCAATGATAAAGTTTTAATGAACCTGGTCGTGGCCTGTACCCTGTGGGAGGTGGCAGTCTGACAATGATAAGCCCATCACTTCAAGCTAAGTCCTAGGTTTCCCATGTACTCCTCACACTCATTTCACAAAATTCCTATCATTTGGTATTGAGGAACCTCTGTTCATACACGCTAGGGTATTGATGAGTTTTGGGTCTAAAATATCACTATGGTATTCTCCTAGAAACCTTCCATACTCACTATGTTTTATTGTCTTCCTTTCGAATCCCCATGGCCCCGGTCATCAGGATTGAACCCAATGGATTGCAAACACTACTCCTGTGTGATGATGCAAGGGAGGATCTTGAGGGTCAAGGCTGGCTTGTTTTTCTTGAGAAATTCCAGGGTTTTAACTTGCGAACCACTCATGAATTTTCCCTTTCTTTTGATGGATGTCGAGCCAAGGTAGGATACATTTAGGTCAAGGTCACAGAGGAATTTTTAGGTCAAGCAACAGGTCTTCCATTGAGTAGGCAGAAATGGTGTAAAAATACCAAGGTCGAGGAGGTTCTATGGAGCCTATTCTTCACATATAAGAAAATCAACTACTATGATAAAGGTATGCTTGTGTCCTTGAAAACTCGGTGGCATGGTTTGCTATCAATCCTGAGACAATTCGTGACATGCGAGGGTCGCTTTGGTTTTGTTTTCCTATATCACATACGTTTGTTGATGAATTTCATCGGGTTTTATTTAAATATTCCCTTTTACCTGTGAAGAAGCCTGTATAAAATGGCGAAAAGGTATAAGAGACAACGTTTGAATTCCATCCTGTTTCACCACGGTTTGATAAAGATACTATTGGTACATCAATTGAAATTACAAAATGATGATTGGAACGCCTTCCTAACTCGAAATGGTTTCGTTAACTCCAACACTGTAGAGGTTGACAAACCCATGATAGAGGAAACCATAGTCCCTTCCAGAGCAGTTCTTTCATCTGCGGAGGCTTGTGTTATGGCCGCCCTCAGTGAACCTATACCCAACCAAAAATATGCTGAGCAGAACCATGAACAACACGCCCATCCTAACACCTCTGCTAAGAACGAAAACAGGCCTACGTGCAAATCATCTAAAGGTGACATCGATTTAGGGTTTAAAAATAAAAGGGTAGGTAGGTTAATCTCAAGGAAACTATGAAATAAACCAAACTCTCATGTGAGCTTGATCAAAACGATCGAGATCCATGAGAGCACTGATTCAAAGATCAAGAGATTCTTGCCCGAAGAAGACCCTCCTTCCCTCAAACCAGGTCTCGACCAAGATTACAATTTCGTAGATGATTTTCCACCCTGCTTGAAGCACAGTCAAGGATTTCCAGGTATCAAGTCTCATAAGAAACCTATAGGAAACAGTGGAGACATTCTGGCACATGACCGTGGGTATTCTCAAATGGCTATCATAAATTCACAATGTGAAATTTGTTTGTCCTGGATTGATAAATATTATACAGACATACCCATTTTACAATCGTAAATCAAAACCCTTACTGATCAGGTCGACTCACTAACGGATGAAAATCATAGGCTAAAGTCCATTGTTCAGAGACAAGGCAAACGTTTGAAAACAACTGGGAATATAATAGTAAAGAATGTCGAGAGTGTAACAACAGTGGTCAATTTTGAGATCCTGTGAATCGAATTGATTTTCCAGTTAAAGGTAAAGATTTGTTTTTATCTTAAATCGTGTTACATTCTTGTTCATAGAATAAATTAGATTTCGTTGCTAAAATAAGACTAGCTACAGAATCAGCAGATTCTGTAGCCAATCTATTCTTATTCGAAATTTGGAAAATATTGGTTAAATGTATATCTAAATTTCTTTATTTCATCTTTTTCTTTCAGGATATCTGGCAGTTTATGGTGACCAAATGATATGAAGCATTTTGGGGCTTATTAGCCATATCCATGGCTCATTTTTTGTGTAAACAGGAACATTTAGTGTGATCTGGAGTGGTTATATTCCCCTCTATTTTGTAATCAGTAGATCATTGTGGAGATTTAATCTTATCCCACAAGATAAGACAATTATCTTTTCTAAACCCTTTAAAAACTCAATTTTTTTGTAATCAAGGCATCTTGGCCTGGGGCGGAAAGTGGACAATTTATTCACAAATTTGGATGGAACATATATTTACATTTCGGCTTTAGCTCTCTGTAAATGTTGTTTTTGTTTATGGTTTGTTTATCCTGATAAATCAATATTTGTTGATAGCTTTAGTCTTCACAATTTATTATGGCATTGGGATAATTTCTTTAAAATATTGTCCACATTTTGATGCTTTAGATATTGAAAAGAGTGATCATTCGTTCAACCCAAATGATAAGATTTTTCTTTAATTTTGTTGAATGATTAAAAGAATGTTGTTACAGTTATATTTATCTTAAATGTAATTTCTTGCAATCACAAATATCACAACGATTATTTGCATCTCATTGTTCTGTCAATAAAATTCAACAATCAATATATTGTTTTGCATTTATTCTGAACAGTTTCAAAGTTCATTGCAGGTTTATCTCTTGGATAGGGTGGTTGGACATTCTATAATCATACAGATGTTTGGATGCATTCCAATTAACTCATTAATAGGTTAGTTTATTTCTTTTTTTTAGTTGTTTTTCTTCGAAACTCTAATATATGGTCTGGCTCTGACCGTCCACATACTTCAGTTTCATAGTATATTTTTCTATTTAATTTTAGATTAATAAAGAGAAAACAAAAAACATCTTATGTGCTTTCTTTATTTGCTTTTGTTAAAGAAGCCATCTTCACATTGATTTTCATGAGTTTGGATTAAAACTTGCAACTTGTATATCATGCACATAAATAAGATAGGCAGATCTGTTGTTTAAATACCATCTACAATAGTTATATATATATATATATATATATATATATATATATATATATATATATATATATATATATATATATATATATATATATATATATATATATATATATATATATATATATATATATATATATATATATATCTATATCTATATCTATATCTATATCTATATCTATATATTAAGTGGTTATTTAATAGTTATCTCTTTTATTTCTTTTATTTGTTTCTTCTAGGACTTTTAGATTGGCCAACAGAGCCATTAAACCCGTCAAAACGAGTTATACCAAACGACTTGGGTTATTTAGACAACCCTGGACCAAACTCGTTCTTCCAATTGATAGACGGTCATTTTCGCCCGTCAACAGGCTGTCAATTTGAATTACACTGCAGATCCATGTGTAAATATGCCAAATATTTGTTCATGGCCATGAATAGGAAATACAAAGTAGATACATGCCATAGGTTGTCATAGTCACGAACTAGGCCTAGTGGAAACTAATCTCAAAATCTATAGGAAGATATATGTATACAACGGAGTACAATCTGATCTCCCATGATCACTGAAGTCATATAGGTATTGGTCCAATGAACAATAGTAGAAAATCAGGAAATATGCTACTATAAATTGATGTCTTCATGTAATCTACATGATCTACCAAAGGTGAAAGTCTACATAATGTTCTAGAGGAGTTGATGTCGAACACAATGAGACTTTGTTTTATTACAGGTCATTAAGGTATACCGTTAACAAATGCGAGACAACCTACTGATAATGAAAGTAGGTATTAAGGCACCAAGTACATTATTACAAGTGTGAATAAAGGTGTTGAGGTTGAAAACTTGAAGAATCCATCGATCAAGAGACATTGATGTATTCCCAATTGTTGATGGTAGGATAACCTGTCACTAATGATTGCAAGCCTCTAGGTACTCATAGGAATCTAGGTCTCATTTCGAGAATAGATGAGCTGAAGTTGATGGAAGGATACCTGCAGAAAGAAGAGCATTAAGGAATATCTCATCAGTCAGCACGAGGTACAAATAAATAACTTTATGATTTGGAGGAACTCAGACGAAGAAGATATTCACGAACCGACAACCATGTGCATCTTTCTCATGCACTAGATGCAAGTAGTGCATGAAAAATACCCTATGAATAGTAGCCAATAAGGAAGACTGCTGAAAAAGGTGAGGAAACCACCAATAAGGCTAATGGAATCCAAGACATTGCACAAATACCAATATGTGATTAGATTTCTTGTTGTCGAACACAAGGGAAACCCCCCAGTCAGTGACCAATGTGGAGATGTCGACTGTTGGGTTCAAGGTTACCTACCCATAATGAAAGTAGGACCAGGGTGCATAGTAGGACTACAACTTCATGTGACTTTGAGACACATTCAGAGTATGAATGACATGAAAGTAAAGAGTTCTAAGGAATGGATGACATAGGCTTATAGACTTCCTTTGAACAAGAGCATGATACATATGTAGGACTCAGACAACAAATAAGTGATAATGAAACTTTGTGATGAAGGAGACACTAACGAACTCTCCATAGGGATTGGAAGAGTAACTAATATAAGGAGTAAAATCTAAGTAATGAGCTCAGCTTCCTAAGGTCATGCTAAAGCCAAACTCTGGATGATAATGGACTCAAAAGTTTTTGCTCTATTCAAAGGTGACACAACTACTGCCGATATAAGATAATATTCTTTTCTAGTCCGTCTTTTTTTTTGTTTTTTCATAGAAAAATGAATGCTATGATACAGAGGAGGAAATGAGTGTCGTGAATAAGAAACTAGCTCAAAACAATGAAACATACCTATTCTCAATGCAAGGAAGTGCATGCAGGGCATGGAAACTCGGGGGAATGTTTCATCTTAGGGTACAAGGTGTCAAGTTGCAAATGATATAAACAAGGCTCTGCTTGGCTGGTGATGAAAATTGATGAGTTTTGGTTGTGGAGCCTGATTATCTTCCTGATTTAGAGGTCTTTGTTTTCAGATGTGTTTATACCCCATGAAGACTTTAAACCCTGGAAGAATGTACACTCCTCCATTATAAGGTCGCATATATGATGATAGAAGTTATGTTAGGGTGTTTTTCCCTAGAAGGAAACCCCCTTTTATGAGGGAAATGTATTGCGACTATGTATCATTGTGAATATTGTATTTTGAGAGAGGAGACTGTGAGAAAAAGAAGAGGAAGTTATCACGGGTGTGTTGTAGGTTGTATCCTTTCATTTGTTGGATAATAATAAAGGAAGGACCTAGAAATTTCTTTGGTGGATGTAGCCCACACTGGGTGAACCAAGTATATCTGTGTCTCTATTGTATTGTGTATCTTCTATTTTTTATTTCTGCATTTGTTTTATTTTATTGCTCCATGATCCTGTTTTTTCTAACAACCGGTATCAGAGTGAAAGGTAACTTGCAGGAAAAGAGGGTTCCTAGTTTGAGTGGAAGCAATGGCGGAAGATGGAATTTTTAGGGTCGAGAAATTTAATGACCAAAACTTCAAGTTATGGAAGATGGAGATGGAAGATTATTTATATCAAAAGGATGTATTCCTACCATTGGGTGGAATAGAAAATAAATCGATGACCATGAAGGATGAAGAATGGGAGGTTCTTGACAGAAAGGCACTAGGAACGATACGACTGAGCTTGGCAGCATCATTGGCTTTCAATATTTTGTAAGAAAAGACAACGAAGGAGATGATGGACGCATTGGATAAACTGTATGAAAAACCCTCGGTGTCCAATAAGGTATTTCCAATGAAGATATTATTTAATATGAAGATGTCAGAAGGTGGGTTTGTTGCAAATCATTTAAATGAATTTAATATAGTCAGTAACCAATTAAGTTATGTAAAAGGGGACTTTGATGATGGAATGGCTTGTTCATGGCTATAAGTAACTTTGTATCTGGTTCAAATACTTTAAAATTTATTGATGTTGTTGGTGTTATCCTTAGCGAGGAAATGCGACGGAAAAACACAGGTGAGACATTAGGTAATGTGTTAAACATAGAGAATAGGGGAAGACAAAAGGATAAAGGAAAGGGATCAGGGAACCATGGGAATTATATGAAGGGAAGATCCAAATCCATACTGGGAATGATAGAGTGGTGGAATTGTGGAAATAAAGGACATCTGAAGAAAGACTGCATAGCTCCAAAGAAACAAAGAGATGGAAAATAAGAGAAAAATCAGGAAGCAAATAGAACAAGTGATTTGTTACAAGATGCTTTGATTATTTCTGTAGATAATATTTCTGAGTCTTGGGTAGTAGATTCAGGGGCTTCATTTCATGCCACACCCCATAGGAAACATTTTATAGATTATGTTCAAGGTGATTTTGGACAGGTTCATTTGTGTGATGATGCACCATGAAAAATTGTTTGAATGGGAAAGGTAAAAATAAAGCAAAGGATTGGAAGCCAATGGTTGTTGAAAGAGGTAAGACATGTTCCAGATATAAGGAAAAATATAATTTCAACAGGGTAGTTGGAAAGTGAAGGTTGTATATCCATATTTACAGATAATATGTGGAAGGTCACCAAAGGATCACTGGTGATAGCAAAAGGAGAGAAGGTAGGTACATTGGATTTATGTACTTGTAATACTGACTCTTCTATCTCTTTAGATTCTATAGGCATGACTACAACACTGTGGCATCATATGCTTGGGCACTTGAGTGAGAAGGGGATGAAGATACTTCACAAAATAAAGTTATTGCAATATCTTAAACAAATTGATTTGGATTTCTATGAGCATTGTGTTTATGGAAAACAAAAGAGAGTCAGATTTCTCAGAGTTGGAAAAGAAAAGAAGAGTGAAAGGTTAGAGCTTGTGCATACATTTGTATGGGGACCAACTCAGGTATCATATCTTGGTGGCTCTCATTATTATGTTACTTTTATTGATGATGAAACTAGAAAAACTTGGTTTTACTGCATTCGACAAAAATACGATGTTTTTGATAATTTTAAGAAATGGAAATCTTTGGTTGAGAATGAGACATGAAAAAGGTCGAAGTGTCTCAGATAAGAAAATGGAGGTGAATATTGCAGGAAGGAGTTTAATGATTATTGTTTATACCATGAGATTCGTAGAGAGAAGACAGTTCCAGGAACACCACAAGAAAATGGTGTGTCTGAAAGGATGAACAGGACAATCATGGAGTGTGCAAAGAGTATGAGATTGCATATTGGTTTTCCCTTACAATTATGGGCAGATGTTATAGATACTGTTGTTTACTTAATAAAAAAAGGACCTTCAATTTCTTTGGATGGTAGAATTCCATAGGAGGCATGGACATGTAAAAAGGTAAACTATTTTTTTTTGAAGACTTTCGATTGTGAAGCATTTGTCCATATTGATAAAGAAAATAGAACAAAGCTTGAGGAAAAATCCAAGAAGTGTACCTTTATTGGATATGGTGTTAATGATTTTGGTTATCGCTTATGGGATTATGAAAATAACAAAATCATTAGGAGTAGAGATGTCATATTCAATGAGAAGGTCATGTACAAAGATCAGTTGCAGGGAAAGAAACAGGAAAAAGAAAAACCATAATACAGAGTGCTCGATGAGATCACTAAAAAAGAAATTCCAAAGGTACAAGAAAATACAAGTGTACAACAACATGAGAAGAAGGTACCTCAAACTCATGCAAGTGTTGTTAGAAGATCTACCAAGTTAAGTAGACCCCCTGAATGATACTCTCCTTCATTGTATTATTTATTGTTGACTAATTCTGGTGAACCAGAATGTTATGAAGAGGCAATGCAGGTAGACACCAAAAATAAGTGGGAGCAAGGCATGAAAGAGGAAATGGATTCCTTGATAAATAACTAGACTTGGGACTTGCTTTAGTTCCCAATAGGAAAAAGAGAATTGCGGAATAAACGGGTTTACATGTTGAAGGAAGAAGATGGAGAAATAAAGCAGTACAAGGATAAACTTGTTGTAAAGGGGTTTGCACAAAAGAAAGGTATAGATTTTGATGAAATATTTTCTCCTATTGTTAAAATGACTTCAATTAGGACTATTTTACGTCTTGTGGCAATATAATATTTGCATCTTGAACATTTATATGTAAAAAAAAAAAATCTTCATGGGGATTTGGAGGAAGATATTTGTATAAGGTAAAAGGGAAGGAGAATTTGGTATGAAGCTTGAAGAAGAGCTTGTATGGACTAAAGAAACCTCCAAGGCGGTGGTATTTCAAGTTTGAGAGGTTTATGAAAGAACAAGGTTATAGTATATGCCATTCTAATCACTGTATTTATTTTAAAAAGCTAGAAAATGGAAGCTATATTATCTTGCTATTGTATGTAGATGACGTGCTTGATGCAGGTTATAATATGCAGGATATAAATGTGCTCAATAAGAAATTAGATAATTCATTTGCGATGAAGGATTTGGATTCTATAAATAAAATACTTGGTATGAGAATAACAAGAGACAGGAAAAATCGCAAATTCACATTGTCTCGGGGTGAGTATAGAGAAAAGGTGTTGGAGAGGTTTAGAATGCAGAATGAAAAACCAGTTAGTACACCTTTAGCCAAACATTTCAAATTAAATAAGGAAATGTGTCCTAAGACACAGGAGGAGATACAATACATGTCTAGGGTCCCTTATTCATCAGTAGTTAGTAGCTTGATGTATGCAATGGTTTGCACAAGACCAGATATTGCACATGCAGTTGAAGTTGTGAGCAGGTATATGAAAAATCCATTTAAAGAACATTGGGAGGAATTAAAGTGGATTCTCCAGTATTTGAGATGTACTGCTACTCATGCATTATATTTTGGAGGTTTAGACACTGTTCTACAGGGATATGTTGATTCAGATATGGCAAGTGATAAAGATAACAGGATGAGCACCATAGGGTATGTTTTTACTATAGATGGAACAACAATAAGTTAGATTTAAAAATTGCAAAAGGTTGTTTCACTTTCAACAACAGAAGCAGAGTATGTTTCTATTACAGAGGCTAGTAAAGAAATGATTTGGTTACAGAGGTTTATGGAGGAATTGGGAAAGAATAAGGAGAATAACAGGTTGTACTGTGACAGTGAGAGTGCCATTCATCTTGCAAATAACTCATCCTTCCATTCAAATACTAAGCATATATAGCTCAAGTACCATTTCATATGATCTGTCTTGGAAGATGGAAATTTGAAGTTGGAAAAGATACACCTAGCCAGAATCCAGCAGGCATGTTAACAAAAAGAGTAACTAGGGAGAAGTTGAGTTCCTGCTCAGTTTCAGTTGGTATTCAAGCATGAAGATGAATATGAGAAATTTCCCAGCTCCAAGAAGGATCATAGTCGAATAGATACAACAACAATGGATTTGTTGAGATCAGTCTCCAAGTGGGAGATTGTTGGTTGTGGATCCTGATTATTTTCCTGATTCAGAGGTCTTTGTTTTCAACCGTGTTTATACCCCATGAAGAATTTACACCCTGGAAGAATGTACACTCCTCGATTATTAGGTCAAAGATATGATGATAGAAGTTATGGTAGGATTTTTTTCCCTAGAAGGAAACACTCTTTTATGAAGGAAATGTATTGCAGCTATGTATCATTATGAATATTGTATTATGAGAGAGGAGACTGTGAGAAAAATAAGAGGAAGTTACAACGGATGTGTTGTAGGTTGTTCCTTCATTTGCTGGATAATAATAAAGGAAGGATATGGAAATTTCTCTAGTGTATGTATCACACACTAGGTGAACCACATATATCTTTGTCTCTATTGTATTATGTATCTTTTGTGTTTTATTTCGACATTTGTTTTATTTTATTTCTTTGCTATCCTATTTTTTCTAACAATGAAGTAATAGGATTATAACGAGAAAGCGAGAACTGGAAATAGGCTCAATACTAAAAGAGGGAGGATGAAATGCAATTACAACTTAACTCTAAAGAATTTCCTTTTTCATAAATTTGGTCCCCGAAGCCCAAAAAAGTATAAAACAATACCCAGGAGAGCTCTTCTAGTCAATGTTGACTAGAGTGTTCCTTTTTCAAAATTAGTCTACTTGGTCCAAAAAGGGGTTAAACTTACACTAAATAGACATCCTTTCAAATCCATTTAACGAGTGTGAAATTGACAAGTTCACTCGGAAATATTTTCTCTTTTGAGAGAGTGAGAAAAGAGCTTAAAGAAGACTCGGTGGGAGTCCCATAGGTGAAGGTCATAATGCTTATGAGTAAGAATATGAGGTTCGAATGCAAAGACAAATCAGAACTACAAGGGACTTCCGGTCCTATGGAATAATGTTTTCATGGGAACCAAATGTCATAAAGGTTCTAACTAGGGAGCCGATGTTTGGTAAGCCTCTACCACTCAGTAACAACACTTCTAACAACATTAAGAAGTTTCTGTGTCACTAATAAATGGGTTCATACCTAAGGCATATGGGTCATATTCATAGGAAAATGCAAATATGAAAAATGGATTGAAAACCTATCCTATATGCTAGGTTCAGAAAATACCTGAAGAAGACATGAACTGGTGATATGTTGCTAGAATCTGTAAAAATCCCTGGATAAAACCACCAAAACCAACTCCTTTCACCGCACTATAAGTCCAGTAGGACAAAAAATTAGCATAAACTATATAAAGTGGATAAAAAAATTCTATTAATAGTAAAAATAACCAATTTTACCATACCATTTTATTTTTTTACCCACATAGTGCATTTTGGATCAATTTACCCACGATCTTCAAGTGCCAATTGTGGGAGCTAAGATCAACATAATTGACAACTGTCTGGACCAAGTAAGTTCCCTTCTCCTCCTCTTCATTTCTAATGGTTTGAATTTCAAATTAAGTCCTCATTTTTTTAGCATTTGAGGGTGCAACATACAAATTAGGGTGTACACGAGCTATAGTTCATTAGGTCATGTATATGGAGACATGTATGTGGGAAAATCAAAGCCTACCTGTGTATGTTTGGCCCTACACGTGACTGTTAACACTACATCCCACGAACAAGTCCGCTAACAAGTTTTTTGATTGATTTGACTCAAAAAATGCTTTTCCTTTTGTAGGATGGTGCTTGAATGGAGAGAGAGGGAACATGAGGAAGTGGATACAACAGTGGAAAGATATGTGGGGGCTCAACTGGATCTAAATTTTTTTAGCTTATACAAATTTTGGGCTCTCAAAGGGTTGAGGGCTCACGTGAGTTTATCCCAATGCTAGTAAACTTCTAGGATCTGGAGACAGAGGCCTTCAATCTCGATGGGAAACCATTGAGAATTGAAGTAGATGACATCTATTTTCTCACAGGATTGTCTCGTCGGGGCGAGGTGGTGAATCTCAAATCCAGAGGGGTTGGGGGTGGTATGAACATAGAGGATTACATTGTAACCCACTGTGTTGCAGGCATAGATAAAGTAGGAATCCAACTCCCCATCGGGGCAATAAAAAACCTGAGTTTGAAGATCGTTGTTATTGTCCTTACACAGATCTCTGAGTTGGCCTCATTGAACCAAGATTCAAGGCCACTCATGTTCTATGCAATGAAATTCTTTTGGCCCACATTTTATGACTGGTGTGCCTCACTACTGACTAACATGAAGATTCAACTGACGGATTACAAATAGGGGAGAAAAAGAAACTTTGGGTTTGCATCCATCTTGTGTAGTTTTTTCTTTGAGCGGGTTATAGGTTTGAGCCCTAGAGTTGAGATCATTCCACATGAACCACGTGATCCAACCACGTCACGGTGGACCAACGTGATGAGGCAGTTAGGAGGTGGTAGGGTGTCAACCCCCTACAATGATGAGTTCTTTTTCTGGTGGCATCGACATGTGATATCCATTGACGACTAACCTATGCTGGGATTAACTACAAAGGGGATCCAGATATGCCTCTTACACAAGGCTCTGCCTACCTCATCTGGACGTTTGATGAAGACCATTGTTGAGCACGTAACTCAAAGCTTTATACCTGCAACTTATCATCAACAACCAAGATACACAAGCATATGGTGGTAGTATATAATGTTAGCATATAAAATAGCATAATCCATTAACATACATGACAAATACGCCCATGGAATAATAATTCAAATATTTGCAAGATATAAATTGGACGAGAAAAGAGTATTTCTAATAAAATAATCAACAAAAATTATACAAGTGACAAAATTCCATGTCGACACATCTTAGAACTGCAAAACTAAGTCCCTTCCAGCTGGGCCTCCACCACTTCAATCCTCCACCAAAGGAAAGATCATATATGGGAGACAATGAGGTTCTCCATCAAAGAGGGAAGATCTTTGAGGTTGAACAATGTGTTTATACTTTAAAGGACAAAGGGATGTAGACTCAATGTGAAGTGAAAATTTCTTCAGAGTATCTTTGCTCTCAAACTTGAATTCTCTCCTCTTCACGACTTGGATATGGCTCATTTTATAGCCTTCAAATGGAACTAAAGGGCTAATTCAGAACATTTCTAGTATATGGAAGGTCAAGGATCATGGATATCGTGACGTGACATGGAAACTCGACACAATTTTTAATTTTGAGCACCAAACTCGATGTACACGAGTTGTAGTGGTGCAACCCGCGTATACGCATGTTGTCTAACTGGTAGGGCACATATATGTGGAAAAATATGATTTTTTGGCTCTAGGAAGTACAAAACGAGACTTCAAGTTTGCATAGGGAAATGGAAAGGCCCTTTGAGCAAGTTGCATGGGGTGAGGCAAAACTTGCTATAACACCAGTCCCAAGATTTTCATTATCAAAGATTTTCTTTTGAACATTTTTTCTAGCTGCCCTTAGTTGTTAAGAAAGAGGATTTTTCTGAAGTTGATCATGAGCTTGAGAATTCATAGTGGAAGAAGAATGTTGAAATAGAAAATATACATCAATAATGTAATTTTGAAAATCCAGTTGAAGAATACATTGAGGATCATCAAATAGATCATGTCGTTTATGATCCTATAGCTTCATACATGGAAAGTTTTTTCATCTTAAATTTTCAGTTATGTTTCCATTGTGATGACCAAGTCTACGATCAACTGCCATTTATATTACAATGTCCACTTGTGGTTTTGTTCAAGCACAATCAAGGAGTTTAAGTTTTGGATCAACTATTTGATTGGCTATATTGGAAGTTTCATATTGCTTGAAACCAACACTAATTTTGGTATGTTAGAGTAGGATCGTGTACATCAATAAAGTTGTTGGTCAAGCATCTTTTCAATTTGAGTTTTCAGTAAGTTTTCAATAGTTTTCAATATTACTTTCAGCCTCTTCAGTTTCAACATCAAGTTTTTAGTTTGGCATGCATTTCAGTTTTAGTTTTTCAGCAGCAATGTACAATATAGTTTTCAGTTTTCATCTGTGTTGAAGGTCGGAAATATTGTAGGTTGCAATTTTTGGAATTGGGAGCAGCCCAGTAGATAAGGCTACTAGTCTATGGTGTTCTTTGGTGCCTCGCAGGGAGGATTCCATCCTCATTGGAGCCGATGTTAACACTGCATAATTTGTGCTAATTCAGTTATTTCACAACACCTATGAAGTTGATGATTCCGCAACATCGAAGGTTAACATAGTTACCAACTTAATGAGAACTGTGACCTCAAAACGAGAACTCTGGCCCAAAAAACCCATATTGTTGCATAAAAAACATCAAAATCAACCCCCAAATCAAAAAGTGGTGCTACCGGTAGCACCATTTTTTGAAACAGGGTCAACATTACAACATTTTTCAAACATGGGCTTCAAAACTTAGACAGTAGCTCAGCAAAACCTTAAAATCAACACCTAAAAACAAACAAGATGTTTTTGAATTTTTTTTCTTTTCAAAACGTTAAATTTTGAGATCATTTGAAATTGTATTTTTATCACTTGGTACCATTTAAACCAAAACCTCAAAATCAACCATCAAATTGAAAAGTACTGCTACTAGTAGCACCCATTCTAAAATTGGGGTATGAAAATGACACATTTTTATAATGTGGTAAAAGAACTCATCATTACTGTAAACAAAATCATAAAAGATACCCTTAAATGTTTACTTTTTAAATGTTAATATCATGCAAAACACAAGGTAATACATAATGCCATGGAAATATCACAATATAGTTTAAAAATTCAACGCCACTTTTTAATAATTTTTTTACTTTTAATAATAAAACAGTAAATACAAGTTACATTGAATGAAACATAAATAATTTCTTAAAAGTATTGTTACATTGACCATATTCAAAACATATGAGCTAAGAAATTTGATGAGCTAACAAAATTGGGAAAAACAAAGAAAGACTAGAAAGAAATGAAAAAAAAAATTACAATTTATGTGAAAAACAATAATTTAAAAAATAATAATATGTTTTTTTGTTAAAAAGAAGAGCAAAAAATCCCTTCAAACTTATTAAAAAAAATTAGAGAAAAAAACTGAAAAATAATCAAAATTCAATAAAAAAATTGAAAAAAAAAACATCTAAAATAAACAAATTTAACGAAAACACTAATATTACCTAAGCTACAATTTTTTTTAAATATTTTTTCTAAGAATATGTTAATAATGTAAAAATGTTATAATACAACATTGTTATTATTATAACAATGTTATAATATAACATTGTTATTATTATAACAATGTTATAATGTTATATTATAACAATGTTATATTATAACATTGTTATAATGTTATATTATAACAATGTTATATTATAACATTGTTATATTATAACATTGTTATATTATAACAACGTTATAATATCAATGGGACCTAGGCCAGGCTCGCGGGGGGGTTGGGGCGATGTCGGGCATTGCCCCAACCCCCTAGTGGGGTTGGCCCAGGTCTTGTGGGCGTCCACAGGACCTGGGATAGGCCCGTGGGGGAGCGGGGGTGATGTCGATTGTTATATTATAACATTGTTATACTATCAATGGAACCTGGGCCAGGCCCGCGAGGGGGGCTGGGGCGATGCCCGAAATTACCCCCCCGTGGGCTTGGGCCAGGTCCTGTGGACACCCACAGGACCTAGGCTAGGCCCATGGGGAGGCTGGGGTGATGCCCGACATCGCCCCAACACCCCCCCCGCAGGCCTGGCCTAGGTCCCATTAATATTATAATGATGTTATAATATAACATTGTTATATTATAACAATGTTATATTATAAAATATGTTTATGTTATTTTTAGATATTTATGAAGTTTTTTGTTATAATAATAACAATGTTATAAGATAACATTGTTATATTATAACATTATTATATTATAACATTGTTATATTATAACATTGTTATAATATAACAATGTTATATTATAAAATATGTTTATGTTTTTTTTAGATATTTATGAAGTTTTTTTGTGTAAATTTTATTTTTTTAAGGTTTTTGATATAAATTAATTTTTTTTGTTGTAGTTTTAAGGTTTTTCAAGTTATTTTTGTTAATTTTTATTTAAATTTTGTATTTTAAGTTTTTTAATTTGGGGTTTTTTGTATATGTTTTTAATTTTTTGGGAGTTTTTTCACCTTTTTAAAGTTCTTTTGGGCTATCCTTTTTTTTTTACCTTTTTCTTAATTTTTTCTCATTTTTCTTACTTTATATATATATATATATATATATA
>ML779611.1:252557-367661 GCA_009831015.1 Picea engelmannii | reverse complement strand
TTTTTTTTTTTTTTTTTAATTTCAATTATGTTGTTTTCTTATTTATTTTAGTTTTTAAATGATCCAAAAAAAATGAATTATATTTTTTTGCTAAATATTTTAAAATATTGTTATTTAACAACAATTATTTTCTATGTATTGAAGGTAAAAAAGGTGTGTTAAAAATGATATTTTCCACTATATTAAAATGTATGGAACCATGTGCCAAGGCAAAGAGGCAAATCATGGCGCGACTCAACCTGGTAGCCAAGCCGACCACATATGGTTCTGAGTCCACCGCCTGCACCATCCCCTAATTCTCCTGGATCATCTTCCTCGCACTCCTCTCCGTCACAGTCTCGACAGGGGCCTAGTGACCTCCTGTTCCTCTCCTCCCCCTCCGCTACCCGACTAGAATGGTTAGCCCTCTCCAACAATTCACTGGGTTTCCACCCAGGGACCTCCTTCGATTTGGCCTCATCCTCGGTGCTGCCTCCTGCAGTCCCACCAAATTCACCAGCGAGTGCACCCAGCCCGCAAGAGAAATCCTTCAGTCGGCCTCACTCGGGAGAAATACCAATTCTCCAAGGACCTCAGCCAGGGCCGCGCTCCTTCTCAGACTCAATACCAGACTCACAACTACAGGACAACCTCACTATCATGCAAGGTCTGATTTTGAGTTGTGACAAGGCCTGGACAACCTTCAGTTTCAATTGGAAGTCTTGGATGACAAAGCCTCTGCAATCTTGCAAATTATCTCCACTCTCCAAGGGGTCTTCCACTCTACACTAGACGTAGGCGGAGAAACAACAAATGCACATGGAGGAGACTCATGGGATGGCAGAGAACATGCTATAGGGGCTGACGACTCGAGCTTGGCCATGCACATGGCCATCGATGAGGAAGGCACCCTTGTCGAAGAAGAAGCACCTGGCGACAACTTTGCTACGGGAACGACCATGCATGAGCCCATGGAAATGGGAGGCACACTGCTTGAATCCAGAAGGGAAGGGAATGGCACGACTATTGCCATGCACGAGCACATGGAATGGGGGGGGACAATCATTGAAGAAGAAATCGAGGACCCGACGACCTTTTCCACCTATCAGTTTGGATGGCCAGATTTCAGGCCAACTGCATGACCGACACAGGTGTCCTCATGTCACTTTAGTCCACTATTTGATTTATTTTGCCTCATGGAGGCCAGGTCCAGGTTTAATTTGTTGTTTATCGATTTTAGTATATGATGTCTAATTTGCTATTTATCCCTAAGACTGGAAGACAATTTTGGCTCTTCTATTTCCGACTGGCTGAACTGGCTTCCCCTTAGGGCAGTTCAATTATTACAGCCCAAAACTCTGATAAATTTTGTAACTTTGGTTTCTTGAAGGTCTTTTATACAATTCTTACTTATATAAAAAAAAATGTATGGAACCATAACTTAATTAAGGACAGATAATTATATGAAAAATCTTAATTTCAAAAAAATAAATGGTGTACAACATTTTTAACATTGGATGAAGCATGGAAATATGATTAAAAACACAATTGAATAAAAATAAAATAGAAATGTTTGAAAATAGATGAAAAAACATCGTTGAGAAAAAAGAAAAAATAATAAAAATTGAACAATTTGAAAATAAATGAAAAAACAACCATTTTAAAAAACAAAGTGGAAACCTTATGTAGCAGAAAAATTAAAATATCAAAAAACCACCTAAAAAAGGAGGGGGGTGCTAACAGTAGCACCATTTTTAAAAACGGGGTAAAAAACTTAACCCCCCCAAAAACGAGAACTCTGTAGAGTTCTCGTTAAGTTAGTAATGTTATCGCACAATTTGTAGCTAGGAGTAAAGGCTATAAGGTAGAGGGCCAAACTGGTGTAACAGGAACCTATCCCACCCAATGTCACCACGATGGGTAGGTTCTTTCTCTTTAGGGACGCTAGGCCCAGGGGAGACGTCCCCGGTGACCTGGGGTTTTGAAAGGGAAAAGGATGATAGGACAAGGACAAGTTCCCCCTTTCAAAGATCACCGCCAATCAGATAGTTTCAGCTAAACAACCAATAATAAAGTATAACCAAAGAAAAGAAAAGCACATGCTTGAGACAACACAACAAGGAAACTCATACGTGCAATATTTGATTAGTACTTCATATATATTGAAGACTATCTGGTATTCAATATGAGCAGTTTAAAAGTAAATGTTGACAAAGTCAATGTTTACAAAATAGCAATAGCAATAATGTCACTTAACCAATAAATACTAGAATGATACAACATTCAATATAACAAATCACTTCTTAACTCAATTAATGCCTTCAACAACCATTCAATTGCTCATAAAGTAAAACGTTGTTGCATTGAGATAAAATAACCAAGAGTGACGTCAACAATTTAGGGTTAGTAGGTTAGGTTTAGTGCAATTAGGGTTTTAAATTCAAATTTTGAGAGTGTTTGGATCAAAGTCTTACCTCAATGTTGGAGGTCTTGGGATCAGTGCCTTAGGGTAGAATGGAGTCAATAAGTGAAGGATGCACAGGTTGAAGGAGATGAGATTCCAAAGGACTAGAGGGAAAAGTTTCAAGGTGCTGCTAAAGCAGGGCCTCAAAGACAGAACCCTAGGAGAGAGAGGCTCACTCCGGTGTTGCAAAAGAAAGGCCTCGTGCTCTCTCCTACTTCCAGGCAAATGACTATCTCAGATGAAGCACACAATCAATACAAGAAGGATAAATGAGGGAGAGTGTTTCTATAGCAAGGCTCTTTCATCAAACCCTAAAGGAAAAATGGCCCTAAGTGTAGATAACCTAGGCCTGGGACGTCTTCCTCCTCTTGGATTCTAAAAGGTACGACTGACACAGGGGAAAGAGAAACAAAGAGTGTAGCTATGGCTAGGCTCTCTTCCTCTCTTTCAATGGCTGAAGGTTTCTCTATCAGGGGACATGAGACAAGGACCTACTTGTGTGCTTGTCACGTAGAGTTTTGATTCAACAAATATATAAGAAATATGCAAGAAATTTAAACTACAACCATTCAATAAGAAGTTTTGCAAAATAAACACTTACAATTCATGAAGAAATAACTGTGCAA
Source organism: Picea engelmannii (assembly GCA_009831015.1). Lineage (NCBI taxonomy): Eukaryota > Viridiplantae > Streptophyta > Pinopsida > Pinales > Pinaceae > Picea > Picea engelmannii. The sequence goes on along the minus strand of ML779611.1, from coordinate 364,592 downwards.
ACCCTAGTTGTAACACCTTCCTTCAAGGGAAACCCCATAAATGCCAAAAAATCTCTTCCTTCAACAAGTGCACGTCACTTAGTTCGGCCAAAAACCCCAATAGTGTGCTAAAAATCAGACCTCACTCTGAGTGAGTAAATTTGTGATGATAAAAATGAGAGTCAAAACCCTTAATATATAGTGTATCCATGACCTAATTTCACTTTTTAGGTCATAAAAAGGCCGACAAGGCCATAATGTCAAAATCATATTGTTTATACATTAAATTCTAAGTAAAATCCCTAATCAAGCAAGAGGTGAGACGTCAATCCCCTCTAAGGGAGACGTTAGCCCTTTCTAGGGCCAGTGCAACATCCAGAAGCCAAACGTTAGCCCTCCTTGGGCTCTTCCAAACTGCCACATGTGCCAACCACCATGTCCATCTGCCATATTCTCATGATGATGTCATAAGCCTCCTGGTGACGTCCTGGGTCATCTGGAGCCAACGTTCCACTGCAAGTGGGTCAATCCCCCTAGGTCCAACTAAACCAAAGTGCCCCTGATGGAACCTCCTCTTCTTCTCCAGTGCAAAGGCCCTGATCCATATCCATCCTGTCTTTTCCCCCTGATGGGGTCTCAACATCCATCTGGTGGGATCCTTAGCCCCATGGAGGTCCTAACTAGTCATCTCCCCATGTGTACCGGTCCAAATGGTACTTGTTCGTCGGGCATGGTCCTGCACATGAAAATCTACGCCTTCCATGGGCTCATCAATCACAGGGATCATAGCAATTTCAATCACATCTCATCATAAATACTATTAAACATATGCATAAAACCCCTAATACATCATCAATAGCTCCAAGACACTACAAAAACCTACAATACAAGATTCGAGAAAAGGCTAAGGCGTCGTATTGGGCTTGTGTCCACAAGAAAAGGAAAGTTTCCAGGAAGATCTCATCCAAGCCATGTAAGTGAGGTGATGTGGCTAGGGGATGTCCAAACATGTGGGTGCAGTGAGGGATAAGGATGCATAAATGTTACCTGTGGGTGCCTTTGTAGAAGGCGAGTTGTACCTGTCATGGATGCATTTTTTCCAAGCCCATTCTTGCCTTTATTCTCATTCTTGCTTTATTCTTTTATTTTCTTTTCTTCTTCTTTTTATTTTCATTCAAGAACTAACCAGGGGACACTGCCTTGTCATGGTGACCAGAGTTGACAGTGTTACCCACAAGTACCTTCATAGAGATGAAAAGGTTGGCTCATGATGAGACCCCCTTTCCCTTGGCCATGCAACCAAAGGTCACTGCCCTGGCGTGGTAACCAGATGGTGGCAATGTCATACTGTTAGGTATCCATGGACCTAATAGGCTGGCTCATGATGAGACCCCCTATCCTCTGAAAAGGTCTTGTTTTGTTATTTGTCGGGTCCCTCTTGTTTCTTGCTGAGAGGCCTTTTACTGCCTTCTCGGGGATCCCTGGGCGAAGCATCTCGACGTTTTATTTCTAGGATTTTTTCTTTTACCAGCTGCTTTTACCTTATGGTCCTTTAGCCCCTTCTTCCCATGAGATAAGATGAAACCCTGCAAATAGGTCAACCCAATTCCCGGACAAGGGGAATGGGATAAATGAGTGGGAGATAAGATGAAATAGTGATGTTATGATGGGAGCGGATGATGGATTTTCAGAAATTCCCCAGTGGAAAACCAAAACCTATGGGAAAAGGCTTGCTAGGGCACTTTGTCAATTCCCCCAAGCATGGTCAAGTGGGAAAATGTAAGATCCAAGTAGTTGTTAGAGATAAAAGGAATCAGATGCATATATTTAAAGGTTTTGATGATCAAAAGTGATACATACCATGATACCTGGACCAATTTCCTCATGGAGAAAGAACCTCTTTTGATACAAGACCAAGACAATGGTGATGGATGCTTTTTCTGCTGACAAGACAAATCTGATGGAAGAAGGAAAGGATGGGCCCTCTAGGTCCATGCTTAGGTCAATCCTTCTCTCGGTACTCCTTGTCTAGGACCTGTGGGTCTTGAGACATGATCTCCTAGTTATCCCTAAAAAGCGGGGATAACATCTGGCTCCAACTCGGGGACACATGCTCACCGTAGAGTGAATGAGAACCTCAAATATCTGGCATAACCTATAGACCTGTTCAATCTCAATAGGGGCATTAGTAACAAAATTGGGGTGGTAATGCCACCCCAACATACATATAGATATATATATAAACTGAAAGAAAACAATCAGTAATGCAAATGTGAAAGAAAACTAACATGAAATGCAAATGGTATAATACGTGAATACAAAATGCCTACTTACCCGCACATACCTATGAAGTCAGGTCCCCCCACCTTAGTAGGGTTTGAGGAGGTGCCCGCTAATAGGTAATGGGTGCCTTCTTCCCTCTAAAGTGGATAGGTAATATGAGTCATCAATTGATTCCATTCCAACTTTGAAGGGTCCAATCCATGACTAAGTGCTTCCTTTTACATTAGTTGGCTCTCCTTTCTGGGTATCCCACATCCATACCATGTCTTCGTCCTTGTACTTTCTGACTTTGTATTTGGTCGGTCCTTGGAAAACCCTGGTGTATTGTGCTGAGGGAGGAGGGTGGGCTTCTGCTGTAAACACTTCTTGTTGAGATGGGTGGATTTGTACGTCATCTTCATGTTTGTTTAATATCTTCACCGTCCCAATCTCTTTGTTCTTGAATTCATCTAGGAGTTGTTGGTATTATTCTTTCTTGGGCCATCTGATCTGATCAAAGTCCTCTTCCGTCACAAAGGGCATATCTTCTGGAGAATACTTTTGAAGAGTTTGTATCATCTTGTTTTATGCTTTGTCATTATTGACGGGGTGAGTAATATCTTTCACATGGTCTCCGTTTATTGGCATACTGATTAGACATCCCATCGTTCCATTCTTCAAAGGAAATTGCAAGAATGTGAGGTTCATCTCAAGGGTGCCACCCAACATTGCAACAAATTTCCTATATAACAACATTCCCCACACATATGGGACATCAACTACCACAATGTCAATGTGGACTATCTTCTCTGGGTACTCCTTTAAGTAAACCTCCACATTCTCAACCACCCCGTGTGTGGGTATGGATTTGGATTCAAAGCCACATACATTTCTATAAGGTCGAGTGACCTTCAAGCCTACTTGTCGCATGACTTTAAGTGACATCATGTTGGCACCAACACCCGTATCTAACATGCAATTGTTGAGGTTATTGTCGTTCATTTCCGACGTCATGAAGAAAGGAGGGTTCTCACCATATTGGACCCTGAAGTGATCAACTTGCAACATAATAGGGGGGTCCATGGGTTCATCTGATCCCCAAAAGAAAGTGTTAAAGAATTCCTTGATGGATGTGATCTAGATTGCTTGTCTCAGGGGGACATTTACATGCATTTTTGATAATGCCCCTTTGAAGTCAAAGTTTAGGTCAACCTTACCAGCCTTGGATGTCTTGGGAAGAAGTATTTCCAGGGGTGGGGGCTTTGCCTGATCAAGAACAGGTTGTTTCAAATTCTTTCTTCTGTAAAGCTGAAATTATTGTTTCTTTCGCTTCTCTCATGATTCCTGGTCTAGGTTGTTTATTACTTCCATCCTTGTTGATCTGGCTGCTTCTTTCATGGCTTCCTGATGTTATGCATCAATGATATTTATTTGAGGAAACTCCATGAAACAATCCATGTTGTTGACTTGTTGATGGCCATTACTGAAAGGACACTCATGCTCCCAATGTGATTCATTGCATTCTAGGCACCAAGGATTTTCATCAACAACATTTGCAGGGGCCAAGGTGTTTGGAACTTCATGCTCATTCTTTGGTTTATAAAATTGGCCTCCCTTCTGGAATTTCCCTTTGTACGGGACCCTCAGTACTTGGGTCTGAGATCTTTCCTATTTGACAATCCTGCTCATCATTTCCTCTTGATTTTTTATGATACCATCCATAGAAGCTTGTAGCTTGGCGAAACTGGTACATAGATCTGAAGTAGGCTCAGTATTGTGAACTATTTTTGGTTTAGTGTCTTTTCTCCCCCTTGGTTTAGCAAAAGGATCAATCTTGGATGAAAGGAGGTTTCCCTCTATTTTAGTAGCGAGCTCTTGGGATTCTTGAATGGACTAGGGGTTTTTATCTCTGAGAAGATACCCTAGTTGGCCATTGAAAGATCTGGTGTAAACATGGACGAGGTAGTCATCTTTTGGATGATGGCTTGTGGAAATCCTTTGCAACAAGGTCTCAAATCTAGTATGGAACTCCCGAATGGACTCATTTTCATATTTGGCAAGGTTATTCAGTCGGGTGAGGAGCATATTAGGGTCTTCTTTGACACTCCATCTCTTGAGAAAGGCCTCTCCAAGTCTATCCATGGTTTTGATGCTTCCATTGGGAAGGCTCAGGTACCAACACCTTGAGGCATAATAAAGAGTAGCGGAGAACAACTTCATGACTAAATCTTCAGCATCATCACTAATGGGATGAAGTTGAAAAAATGCCCAAAAGTTTCTCATGTGCTCTTCGACACTGTTTGCATTAGTACCGGTGAATTTAGGCAATCCCTTCTCATACTTGGGTGGCATTTGCCCAGGGTAGCCTAGTATGGCTGACATGTCTAACGGTTTGAAAAGAGTAGATGACCATTGTCTTTGATTGTTGGCTAGGTTCATTGTAGCAGTCTGAGAGCTAGACATGATTCTTAAAGGAAGTCTTTTCCCGAAGAGTGATTTGACAACATGAGAGTTCCTGGGAGGCTTCTTTCTGAAAGACAAAGGAGGATTACTGAACCTCTTTTAAGTTTGTGGAGTCACCAAATAGTTTACTTGAAACTACCAAAGAAAAGGGAAAACACCCTAGTGGAGTCGCCAAGTAAGCTTGTAAGAAAATATTCTCTAAGGCAAGGCTTATCGAAAAGATTTTTCATTTGAGAAGAATTGACTCAGTGTTCCCCGACAACGGTGCCAAAATGTTATTGCACAATTTGTAGCTAGGAGTAAAGGCTATAAGGTAGAGGGCCAAACTGGCGTAACAGGAACCTATCCCACCCAATGTCACCATGATGGGTAGGTTCTTTCTCCTTAGGGAGGCTAGGCCCAAGGGAGACGTCCCCGGTGACCTAGGGTTTTGAAAGGAAAAAGGATGATAGGACAAGGATAAGTTCCCCCTTTCACAGATCATCACCAATCAAATAGTTCCGGCTAAACAACCAATAATAAAGTATAACCAAAGAAAATAAAAGCACCTGCTTGAGACAACACAACAAGGAAACTGATACGTGCAATATTTGATTTGTACTTCGTATATATTGAAGACTATCTGGTATTCAATATGAGCAGTTTAAAAGTAAATGTTGACGAATTCAATGTTTACAAAATAGCAATAGTAGTAATGTCACTTAACCAATAAATACTAGAATGATACAACATTCAATATAACAAATCACTTCTTAACTCAATTAATTCCTTCAACAACCATTCAATTGCTCATAAAGTAAAACGTTGCTGCATTGAGATAAAATAACCAAGAGTGACATCAACAACTTAGGGTTAGTAGGTCAGGTTTAGTGCAATTAGGGTTTTAAATTCAAGTTTTGAGAGTGTTTGGATCAAATTCTTACCTCAACGTTGGAGGTCTTGGGATCAGTGCCTTAGGGTAGAATGGATTCAATAAATTAAGGACGCACAGGTTGAAGGAGATGAGATTCCAAAGGACTAGAGGGAAAAGTTTCAAGGTGCTGCTAAAGCAGGGCCTCAAAGACAGAACCCTAGGGGAGAGAGGCTCACTCCAGTGTTGCAAACGAAAGTCCTTGTGCTCTCTCCTCCTTCTCGGCAAACGACTAGCTCAGATGAAGCACAAAATCAAGAAAATAAGGCTAAATGAGGGAGAGTGTTTCTACAACAAGGCTCTTTCATCAAACCCTAAAGGAAAAGTGACCCTAAATGTAGATAACCTAGGCCTGGGATGTCTTGCTCCTCTTGGATTCTAAAAGGTATGGCTGGCACAGGGGAAAGAGAAACAAGGAGTGTAGCTATGGCTATGCTCTCTTCCTCTCCTTCAATGGTTGAAGGTTTCTCTATCAGGGGACATGAGACAATGACCTACTTGTGTGCTTGTCACCTAAGGTTTTGATTCAGCAAATTTATAAGCAATATGTAAGAAATTTAAACTACAACCATTCAATAAGAATTTTTGCAGAAGAAACACTTACAATTCATGAAGAAATAACCATGGAAACCCTAGTTGTAACACCTTCCTTCAAGAGAAACACCATAAATGCCAAAAAATCTCTTCCTTCAACAAGTGCACATCACTTAGTTCGGGAAAAATCCCCAATAGGGCGCTAAAAATCAGACCTCACTATGAGTGAGTAAATTTTTGATGATAAAAATGAGAGTCAAAACCCTCAATATATAGTGTTTCCATGACCTAATTTTACTTTTTAGGTCATAAAAGGCTGGCAAGGCCATAATGTCAAAATCATATTGTTTTTACATTAAATGCTAAGTAAAATCGCTAATCAAGCAAAAGGTGAGACGTCAAACCCCTCTAAGGGAGACGTTAGCCCTTTCTAGGGCCAGTGCAGCATCCATAAGCGAAATGTTAGCCCTCCTTGGGATCTTCCAAACTACCACACATGCCAACCACCTTGTCCATCTGCCATATGCTCATGATGATGTCATAAGCCTCCTATTGACATGTTGGGTCATCTGGAGCCAATGTTCCACTACAAGTGGGTCAATCCCCCTAGGTCCAGCTCAACCAAAGTGCCCCTGATGGAACCTCCTCTTCCTCTCCGGTGCAAAGGCCCTGATCCATATCCATCCTATCTCTGCCCCCTGATGGGGTCTCAATATCCATCTGGTGGGATCCTCAGCCCCATGGAGGTCCTAACTAGTTATCTCCCCATGTGTACCGGTCCAAATGGTACCTGTCCATCGGGCATGGTCCTGGACATCAAAAGTTACGCCCTCCATGGGCTCATCAGTCATAGATATCATAGCAATCTCAATCACATCTCATCATAAATATTAATAAGCATATGCATAAAACCCCTAATACATCATCAATAGCTCCAAGACACTACAAAAACCTACAATACAAGATTCAAGAAAATGCCAAGGCGTCCTATTGGGCTAGTGTCCACAAGAAAATGAAAGTTTCCAGGAAGATCTCATCCAAGCCATGTAAGTGAGGCGATGTGGCTAGGGGATGTCGAAACATCTGGGTGCAGTGAGGGATAAGGATGCATAAATGTTAACTGTGGGTTCCTTTGTAGAAGGCGATTTGTACCTGTCATGGATGCATTTTTTCCAAGCCCATTCTTGCCTTTATTCTCATTCTTGCTTTATTCTTTTATTTTATTTTCTTCTTATTTTTATTTTCATTCAAGAACTAACCAGGGGACACTTCCTTGGCATTGTGACTAGCGCTGACAGCGTTACCCACAAGTACCTTCACAGAGATGAGAAGGATGGCTCGTGATGAGACCCCCTTTCCCTTGGCCATGCAACCAAAGGTCACTGCGCTGGCGTGGTAACCAGATGGTGGCAATGTCATACTGTTAGGTACCCATGGACCTAATAGGCTGGCTCGTGATGAGACCCCCCATCCTCTGACTAGGTCTTGTTTTGTTATTTTCCGGGTCCCTCTTGTTTCTTGCGGAGAGGCCTTTTACTGCCTTCTCGGGGATCCCTGGGTGAAGCATCTCGAGGTTTTATTCCTAAGATTTTGTCTTTTACCAGCTGGTTTACCTTTTGGGCTTGTATCCCCTTCTTCCCATGAGATAAGATGCAACCTTGCAAATAGGTCAACCCAATGCCCGGACAAGGGGAATGGGATAAATGAGTAGGAGATAAGATGAAATAGTGGTGCTATGATGGGAGCGAATGATGGATTTTTAGAAATTCCCCAGTGGCAAACCAAAACCTATGGGCACAGGATTGCTAGGGAACTCTGTCAATTCCCCCAAGCATGGTCAAGTGGGAAAATGTAAGATCCAAGCAGTTGTTAGAGATAAAAGAAATTAGATGCATATATTTAAAGGTTTTAATGATCAAAAGTGACACATACCATGATACCTGGACCAATTACTTCATGGAGCAAGAACCTCTTCTGATATAAGACCAAGCCAATGGTGATGGATGTCGTTGCTACTGACAAGACAAAGTTGATGGAAGAAGAAAAGGATGGGTCCTCCAAGGCCATGCTTAGGTCAATCCTGCTCTCAGTACTCCATGTCTAGGACCCGTGGGCCTTGAGACATGATATCCTAGTTATCCCTAAAAAGCGGGGATAATAGGTAACTATGTTGTTTTTGGTTGCTTCATAGCTCCATATATCTAGAGAATTTTTTAACACTCATTTTGCAACATCTTTTGAAGCTATGTTTATGTCATGTTTCTCAAGTTCTCGTTAATTTTGTAACTATGTTGGTTTTGGTTGCTTCATAGCGCCAGATATCTAGAGAATTTTTTAACACTCATTTTGCAACATCTTTTGAAGCTATGTTTATATCATGTTTCTCAATGGTAAAAAGTATGAAATTTGGCAAATGGAAAAATTGGTTTTTTAAGTTGTTTTTTGCTCTCAAGCTCTTACAGGGTTAAAGTTCTGGCACCGAACCATGGAGAAGCCATGAGATACCACGGGTAACCATGAGATCCCTTTACAAATATGGGATATATGATACATATGCCCAAAATAAATAAATAAAATAGTGCTAATTCTATTGTTGCTCAGCGTCGAGAGCCAAATCGACATTTTAAAGCAATGACACACAAATCCATGAAGAGAAAGCCTGAATACAAATGTTGAGTATACAACATGCGAAAATGAATCCGAGTCATCAGTTGTCGAACATTCAGATGATAGGGTAAGCTTGTGGTTGTCAAAGGTATTTATGCATGTCAATCAAAGCTAAGCCCAAGGATTCAACAAATCCTGAAGCCACCCAATTTTGTTAGAGTGATAGTCAGAGACTTTCCTGTGAAAATGCCAAAGATATAATTGCATGCAGTTTTGATATTTCAAGAAGATTATATTTTCTGATTTTGACTATGATGGGGGGTGCTTCTACAGGAACATGGTTATAATTTCCAAATGCGTAACCTCAGATCAGCGTTTTAGGGGGAGACATGAAAAATGTCTGCAAGTGATTCCACCACAACAATATATGTCACTGACTCTGCCAAGGATGTCAATAACAAAGTGAATAAATATGCCTTCTCTAGAGGTGGAGATATATAGGAAATTCGGGGCAAATCTCAAGGTGGATATATCAGTCGAGTATCTCATTTTCTTTCTCAGAGATGAGATGCACATTGCTCGTGATAACCTAGAATTAATTTCTCAATATGCTTGTGGTGTCAAGCCTGAAACAGGTCAATAGGATCTTGATGTATATTTTTTTCCTGATGTTGACATCTTAATTGTGTTAAAAATGAGGCTTTGCGAGTGATTTGTAATGTTGGTAATGCGATTGGGGTTGATATTCGAATCCATCTCCAACAAAATAAACACTCAACCCTAGATTTTCAGGCTTCGAATTATCATTTAAGAGGAATATACTCAGTTTTTCAAGGCATTAAGGCAACTAACCTTACATGTAGAAAATCTCATTAAAGAAACAAAGCACTTGTTCTAGTTTTCTTGAGACAACTCAACATTTCCTTTATTTTTTTGAAGATTCATTTCCATCCTATTTGACATCGAGATCAACTCGAGGAATATTAGCAATAAAATTTAGTCAAATGGCAAAATGGAAACATGGTATCTAGCAACACAGGTAAAGATTAACTCAAGATTGCCAGGAGGAAGTCCCAGATTCAAAGGCATAAGGTCAGTAAATAAAGGATCAAGTGGTAGCAGGATATGCAGATTACATGGAGAAATATTAGCAAGGGATTTAATACCTCCAGTTGCAACAAATCGACACCTATTGCAATCTGTTTTATTTGAGTTTAAGTCTTCTGATTTGAATTGATTTTCTTTCCAACAAACTAGGAACATTCTGTTATTATTTTTGTTGTTATTGAAGAAAGAACTTTGGAAGAAACAGAGGGGTTTTCGATGGTGGAGAAAAAGGAATTTTCTTCTCTGTGTACTATATTTTCCTGATATTAGTTAGAGTTTACCAGAGATCAGAAGTACATGGTCATTTATACAAAGATTAATGTTCTGGTATGTTTTAGTTTTTGTTTTCCTATATGTGATTCTGTCTTTTTCTTTGTTTTCATTCAAATGTATCTTCAAAGTATTTGAATAAGTTAAGTGTTTCAGAATTCATGGTGTCATGCTCTATTGCACATTTTCAAATATTTCGACCATCTCCTTCTAAAGTTACTTTAGGATTCACCCTTTGCTAGGTGCCCTACTATAATGGATTGTTTTCTCCACTCTACCTCCAACTACAACGATGATCCAAGTGTCTAAGACATGGTATCTACGTTGCCTTTGTCAATGTGTGATCATACAACCAACATATCTGTACTTGTCAATTAGACTCCATTTCACAATGGTGTTTATCTCCTAAATCTTACCTAACATATTAAAATCCCATCCTCATTTCAAGATCTAGCCTTTGGACGAAATACCAAATCAATCCTTTCAATGATTGATTTGAAGAGAGAGAGAGCCCCCTCTGGGTTGGAAGGGATAGCTTCCAACATCACGACTAGTTTATGGTTACCTCTATGACTTGCCTCCACAACTAGGGCAATATACATAGTGATAACATTTTGGCGTAGTTGTCGGGGACCGAAGGTGAAATATTCCTTGGGAGAAATGACAAGTTTCGATGGGCTTTACTATGTTATCGAGTGGATATTTTTATATTGTTTCTTTTTCTTTATAAATTCATTTACAAAGAGTTTGATAAATGAATCCTTAAGAAGGTTGATCTTAGGGTAACTTCTTACCAAAAACATGTATATGACACCATTTTTTCAACCAATATCAAAACATTAATATTTTCTTATTGATCAATTGACAACAATCATCTAAGAAAAGTAAAGTATTCGAAGAAACGACACATAACCATAAGTAATTGAAGTTATTGTATAACACATTTTTTAACACCATCATATTTATGCCGATATACATTTAGTGACTGCAATGTTTCAAGATAACTCAAAAACACAATTATTGTTTTACTCAATCGCTTGTAGTAGTCAATCAACAAAGAAGAACAATCCACAAATTGAGTTACTCCACAAGATTTGGAAAGAATCGTCTTTGGCTCTACAAGAGCTTCAATATTAAACCTAAAAATAGTTCTCTATCTAATCCTTCACTATTACAAAACCGTCGACCCTTCAAAACAAGTTCGACCTCTTTATTTATATCTAAACTTCATGCAAAAATTTATTACTAACACTTGTTAAACAACAGATAACAAAAATTAAAGCGGATCATGTCGACATGGAAACTATTAGTGAGATTTCCTTAAATCATAGGGTTCACTTTGTCATATTTTTACCATTTGGAAAAAATATCTTCACAAGTGTGTAAATACGGGAATCAATGTTGGTCCATCGACATTCTTAGCTTATCCTTCATCTCCATTGCCCGGTCTATGAAATTGTCCACCTCAGAGCCTAGATGTTGTAGGACCCATGTTGTCCCTATTGGCCCATCAATAAGTCCTTTAACCAATCCTTTGTCGAGCTTCTAAATCTCCCGAACCTTAGCTTCAAAATTGTCATTTAAATTAGTGATTCATCATGCTATGGTGCGCAATTCAACGAATTTGTTTGGGGAGACGAATTATGTGAGATAAATATCTATCATTTTCTGATTAAAGTGATCCCAATTTCTAAGACACTCCTCCCATATTTCTTTCATTTTTAGTTTTGGTTCTTTTACCAGTTGTACCCAATACTCTGTGGCTACTCTGAATCTGGCTAAACTCTCCTCTGCAAGCATCCTGATGCCATGTTCTTATTCACCTCTTCCTTTATGGATCTCTCTGATATATTCAATTTGTTTTGATACCTTAAGAGCTTTCTCAGACCATCTCGTCATCTCCTTATATTCCACGAGGCCCAAAAAGTTCTCTTTTTGAAAGCCAACAATCTCGGTCATAAATACTTCCCTATCTAACTTAAACTCACTATAAATTTCTATGAATTCAATATTCATGAACCTTACTTCTTGGGTGGCATCCTGATATTATTCCACGTAATGCCTAAGGTGTGCCAATTCTTCCCTCATAGATTCAAATTCTTGTTCATCTTCATTTATTTTTTCTATGGTGGCACTGTATATAACTATTCACACTCCTAGAAACTCACTTACCCTATAATTTCTTGCATCTAGTAGGTTTCCTTTGTGGTGATCATCACGACGTTCTCCAAGGTGATTCTTGTCTTTTTCCCTGTCCTCATAAAAACCACTTGTCTCTTTCTATCATAAGCAATTTACTTGACATTGGCCACTTCATCTATAGGATTTGGGATCAGTTGGTCCCCCCATTTGAGGACATTACCTAAGATTCATGGTGTGTGAAAGTGTTCAATAATCATTTCCTTTCCTTTTTCAACTTCATACTTCTCATAACTAGTCCCTGTAACTAATCTTTGAGTCGTTCGAGGTTTCTTAGAAAATTTCGTTGACCCCATATATATTCCAATATGTAGATCTCCAATTTTCTCTATACTTGGGGAATTTCCCATGATCACTGTCATTGTGTCTTTAGTTGAGGCTTCTAATCCTGAGAGTGCAGAGTGTGTGGGAGGTCCCATTGAGGTTTCCTTGGTTTCCATGTCACCTTTCATTTCTTCATATTTTTCTCTTTTGTCGGGGTTACCTCCGAACGATTCTTCAATATCTATACTTAATTTCTATTTCAATGGCTGAGGGGTTCCTTCTAGAGTCTGTTATAACCCTAAATTTATCTTCACATGCATACCTATATTTTGGCCCTCTTACTTGCATTTTTTGCCAAAGCACTGCTTATTTGCTCTTCTAAAAAACCATTTTTTTGAAGATGTACACACCTTGCACCAATACTGCCCGTGTAAATACTCTTGTTGCACCATTATAGTCCACATAAATATGCATGTTTCACCATTACAACCTACGTATACTTGCAAAAGTTGCAAAAAAAAGAAGTTGCAAGGAATTCGTTGAGATTACGGGCTATTGGGTAGTTTCCCAACTAATCCACCGCCTATAGCCCGTCACCCAACCAAATAACCATAATTTTGTCATATAAAAGGAGGTGTTGGGTTCTCATTCCACATATAAACATAAGAACAATGAAAATCTTCCCGTTTCACATCCCCTCCTTGCCCAAGTTATTGCATCCCTTTTGTGAGAATTTCTTCAACATTCCCCAATTAGCCTTTCTTCCTCCATCATAACCCATTTACTTCCCAAGAAGAGATTATAAGGTTGAGAGGAGAATCTTGGTGAAGAGGATCCCGGACCAAGTTCATGGAGCAGTAGACGACTTTGATTGTAAAGGTATAATCATTGAGTTATTAATAAAATAATTACTTTTCCTGTCCCAAATCATGGTGTATTGAATTCTTTTCTTTGTTTATGTTTTGACATTCTAACATATAACCAAAATAACATGCTTGTATATTCATGTTTGTCAATATTTGAATGTAGATCAGCCTTGGGAGGAGGTGCACATTCAACGAAGATTTCAAGCGTGAGGGGATCATCACTGGACATAGAGTAGAGGTATATTTACCTGATCCCCCTCATCTTTGATTTTCTTGTATGAGTTTTGGTATTTTTGGGGTAGTTTAGAGAATTAGTTTACTTTTAGACAGTTAATTGATCTGCCTACTAGTGACCTACCTTCAACTACACTCGGGTCTGCTCCTATATCCAAAGAATCTAACCTTTGAGATACAAGTGTGCTTAGTACTTCTGTCATTTATTCATTTGTAACAGGAACTGTAGTATAAATTTCTTCCACATCATTGTCATATACCATGATTACATGAACAATGACATGAGATACTTTCCCTAGGGTGGAAATTCTAACTGATAATAAAGGGTTTTTCCCCATTCCTAGTTCCCCTGTAGTGATTTTCTCTGAGGTCTTCTTCTCACTATATCCTTCTTTCGTTTTATTTCCATGGGATTCTAGCTCCCCAACTCCTCTAAATATGATTGGGGTTATTACCATGGTTGTTCCTTTCAGAACTATGATAGTTTCCCTATGAATCTGCATCATCCTTTCAGCTCCATCCAAGAGTAATTGTGACTCAAACCTGTCTACAATCTGATTTTCACTTTCTTGTCATATCGGTCCCATCATGTTTGGTCAGAACGTCTATTATATAAATTCCAATTGTTCATCCTCGGGGAAGACCATGAACCTAATTAGGTCTGGTTTTTCTTTCCTTTGCAAAACTTCGTCCCATCTCAAGGAACTCTCTGTGAAAATTTCATCCTAGAAATCATCATGCGGGTAAGGCCAATGAGACACTACCTAATTATCATGTTCAACCACCATTTTTCCAGGGTCGTGCCTCCTGTACCTCTCAGTGATGAACCTGTATTCTATTTGAATTTAAGTTTCTTTTCTGGCCTATGTGGTATCCTTCATGAAATGGTAACCTACATAGAACCCATAGGGAATGAATATCCTTTTCTTGTATTTTACCAGAGATGCATTGAAACCTTGTCGTATATTCTGGTAGCATTTTTCTCCCAACACCAATTTATCAGGCACATGAGCTGATAGTAGGTGTGGTGCTGCAAGGGCTCCGAAAATTCTAATGTATGTGTTTCTTTCTTCCAAGTACCAATGCCCAATTTTGGATATCACCTTCCTTGCTTCTTCTGATAATATTGGGCAATCTTGCCTTAAAATTATAAAATACACTCGAGCTATGAAACCATTATGAATTAAATCCATTGATTATTTGTACCTGTTCTCCCATAATATGCCAATGTAGACATGTACAGGAACTTCAGAGACCTCCCAATTTAGTCTCAATCCATGGAAAACATTTATGGCGCATATTTAATCCAGGAGATAGGACGCCATGTACAATGTGGGGGTTTCCCCTGGATTTGGATTCTACACCTCTTCTATCTGGGTTATCAATTGTTTTGATATTATAGCTCCCCAATTAAAAGTGCTTCCTGATATAAAAATTGTGTGAGACAAAGGAATCCATACTTCATAGAACATGGAGAAATAATTTTCTCCATACAAACAATAGATCAAGGACATAAGGAAAATGTAAGGTTCTTGTAGGTTCACTATGTTGTACCACCCCGAGGCCCGATTCACGAACTTCTTATCCTCCCTCCACCAGGACGCTAGCAATTGGACGATGTTATTTTTCTCATAGAATGCCACTAGAAAATATTTGTTCAACTTGAATTGATCTTCTTTGATTTTGTAGTACGTTCTCACTTTTTTCGGCAAGAATATGCCTATGCACTCCCCATCCTTGTTATTCAACAACCATTTATTTGCATCGACATGTTGGATGAACTACTCTAAAATCTCAAGATATGGAAAGATGGGTTTCTTGGATACTACCAGGTACAATGAAGACCACTTGATGTTTTGGAAAACCTAGTCATCTAACCCCCTAACCTCCGAATCATTCCGAGGTGTGAATTATGGGAAGTCTTGACAATGAAGTTTGTTATACAGGTCCAACCAAAAAGGAAAAATTACCTTGGAATCCATGCCATTTTCTGTGTATTTGAAGAATGGGGGAAGACTTTTAGTTTTCTTTTGTGACATTTTGATCATTGACTCTACCTTAGGGGAAAACTCTAGCTTTTTGGCCACCGAACTAAACGCCTCTCCAACTTGCTCACTTCCTCCTTTTGGGGTCTTGGGTGACCTGTGAGTTACTGGTCGTATGGGAAGAATAATTTATGCATAATGCAATAATTCATCTCAATACCTCCCATACCATAAGTTTCAAAGAAAACTACGATAAATACAGGTGTGCCTAGATTCATATCCAAGCCAGATACTCACCAGTTATGGATTTGCGATAGTACAACACAACTTTAGCCACTTAGCAATACTAGATCAACCGTGATTTCATGAAATAAATTCAAATAGTTCTATGCAAAATTGAGATCATTCAAATGTATTCGAATAAATAACAATTATCTCTCACCTCCACAATAACCAACTTTTTGTTACAATGGATCTATGGAAGATTTTCATTAATTCCATTCATCGCCTGTGAAATATCTTGTAATAAAAGAGATGATTAGACCGGTGGTGTGAAAGGATGTTGGAATGTTTTATCAGGATATTTAAATGATCGTAGATTGGTGCACAACCTCTTTCAATTGAGGGGGGTCATCCATTTGGGGTGCTTGAAGTTCTGAAGAAAACATGTGTCTCAATAGTCGACCTGAAGTGAATGAAGGGGGGAAATTATTTTCCCCACATGTTATTTGACTGGGGGTCAACATGGTGACTTTTAGTAAGCCCAAAACATAGGGATGCATATGGGTAGAGGGTCCTAATATAGACGACCTCGGTGATTTTTGGGATCCTCGGAAAAATGAAGTGGATGGTTCATATTGTTCGTCAAAAGCTCTCAGATCGGGCATTGGCCAAAAGTAGCATGGGGGTCTGAAGATAATTTTAGTATTCTTATCGGCTATTGACGATGTCTATCGGTACTTGATGTTCTCTCATGGTCTACGTGTTTCCCTATGTTCAATCATGGGTGTCGATTTTTGGTGTTACTTAGGTGTCGATGACTATATTTTCAACTCTGTGATAATTGTTTTGTTAATTGACCTCACCGATGCTCGATATTGATCAGTGTCAGAAACCTTACGAGAAAGCAGTATCTCCTGCACAGTTGGGGTCTTAAGCGAATGATGCCCGATGTTGATTTGTGTCATCGTTCTCAAGACTGTTCCATGCTTTTGATAATCTAATTGAACTCACTGATGCTCGATGTTGATCGGTGTTAGAATTTTCTCGAGCAGGTAGTGCCTTTCGCACAACTAGTATCATACCTAGCCGACACCCGATGTTGATTGGCATCAGTATTCCTAAGAATGTGTTTCACCTTTTGACATGCATATTGTTTTGGTTGATGCCCAATATTGATCAACATCGTTGATTCAGAGAAACGTCCATTGGGTGTCAGATATCTTTGCCTTTAGTAGTGTATTTGAATCTTTTTTTCCTAAGAAAACCACCAAGTGTTTTTCATTTTCTTATCTCATTTGAAAGACACATGACTTTTGTTTTCTTTGGATTTTTCTTGATTTGTAGATGCAAGTCAATCTGTGTGAATCAATGAGAAAGTTGGAAAAACAATAGAAATGCAACTCATGTTGAATCAAAGGAAACAAAATTCAAACGACAAAAAATAGAAATTGGTATCCAAAACTTTGAGAATTTTAAGGGTGTGTTGAGTGGTCAACAAATGGTGATTCACTGGTACAAAGTAGACTCTCTGTTTCTCTCTTAATGTTGCTAAACCAATTCTTGGGAAAAAGTTGGCAGCTAGAGGAAATAACCCATGGATGACTCACAAATATGTATACATATGGCCCAAGGATGTTCTTTCCGACTGCTCATGAGGATTCACTCGAATACATTCCTCTTTCCAACTAGCCAATGACTCCTACCTTTCCGTCGATAGTTGGATCATAACTAAAAATAGTTGAGAAAACCTAAAGTTATTACTTTTCTTATGATATTCAAAATCCTTACCATGGTGTTTCTCTTCTTCCAATGAGTGTTCATAGCCCTGGCAGAGTCACCTCGATATCATAAACCTTGCTTCGCTGCCAACGAGCATCCATAACCCCAGTGGATATATCTACATACCCTTTCGATTATACATTCTAAATTATTATTTTGTGTTTATCTTTGTTGCATATGTGTTGGAAATGAACCAGGGAGGAGAATATTTGTTTTTTGGTGAAGGATCAGAACCATATACCTTTTATTTTTTGGTATTTATGAATAATATGAGGACTAAATTTTCTTTGTTCGGGGTATCAGACATACTCTCCTCTGTTCCACTTCCCTTGGTATCTCCATATTACGAGGTAGTCAACCTATTTTCTCTTTAAGAGATGTACATAAATAAATGTGAATTACTCATGCATTGAAGCCTCTAACCAAAAAACCTTCTCTCGATTGTTCTGTGAAATTTAAAACTGAGAGAAAAAAAAGAATCTAGCTTCAACAGATCTCACCACCATTTTGACAAAGAACACACCTGAAATCGTGCTATCATAAAAAATATAAAAAAATATAAAAAAATAAAAATATAAATTAGATCACATCAAAACAAGCAAACCAAAAGAAAAAAAATTGAAAACACCAAACTCGTCACTCAAAGAAAAATTAGACAGAAATAAAGGTAAACTATAATATAGGAATTTGTCTTGGAGAAAACTTATGAAAATAAAATTTTTAGGGATTTTTCGTAAATGGGAAGAGCTTCAAGCTCACCCCTAAGGTTTTGCAAATGTTAAGTTCCTAACCCAATTTTAGCAACGACTTGAAAAGGTCTGAGCCATAGAGTTTGGAATTTTGAATGTTTCCTGTTTGGCTCATTGATTTTATCCTGTAATATCCCCAAGGATGAGCCCAATTATATTATGTATTGTAAATTTGTTTTGTAGGCTGGTGAGACGTGTTGATAAGTTGGCGGGCTTATGTGTTTATTAGGCTGGAGAGCCTAAGTGTTAAAATCCAAGAGCCTGATTTTGTATATGTAATTATGCAGATCATTAACAAAATATAAACATCATTGCGTGCAGATCGACCACGAAGAAAGAGTGATGGGGGACTAAGATTCCACAAGGTGGGTAAGGGAAAGAGGGCTGAAAGGTTGGAAAGAGGGGCTAATCTTAGGGGAATAATTCCTTGAGAATAATAATTTATTATTATTCCAAATCTCTGTGAAAGACATGTTTTTATCCTAAGTCCTGGGAGAGGCAATGTGTGCAAAAGGGAACACATGCATCTCAAGGAAGACAAGTGTCAACCTGGGTGTATGCAGTTAAAAGATGAAGCGTCAGCTATGTTGGGGGGTTCTCTCTTCCATTTTGTCATTCTCTGCCTGAGTTTGCTGGGATCGGGGCCGTCTGAACCATGTTGCCTCTACGTTTGTGTCTGCATACCAACACACAGTGAAGGAAACCCTCATGGGAAGGTTGTTCATTCTGCCAGTTTCCCGATCCTCTGTCTGAAACCATGAGATATATGTGATCGACCTCTACATTTTTCTTTCCCCACACCTTGAAACCAGTGGGAAAAAAACTCGTGTACTGATCCTCCATCTAAACCATTTTGCCTTTTCATGGAACCTTGACACAACCACACATTCCTGAAAACCAGAACCGTGAATCTGACCAATGTAATCCCATGAATTCAATCCGGTGTCTACATTTGACATCCATAATCGACCTCAGCATGATTTTCTTGTCACGCATCCTGAAACCCAAAATCCATGAGTTGTTCTATGTTTTCTGAGGAACCTGACACATGGGTAATTGCCTTAGCCATGTTGTGTTTTAGCATAGGTTGTTTCCACCTGTGGTGCCATGCCCATATGTTGTTGCTACTGTCATCCCTGTGTGAATGGGTACTGAACTACTGCTATTTTCCTCACCTGTAATAGCTGAGTCGAGGAGTGTGCTCAAGAAGTGGGTTTTCAGGCCCATGGTAGAAGAGGTAGGTTGTCATACATGTGAGCAGCTCTCTCCAGGTGAGAGAGTCTATTGGGAAGTGGTTTTCTCTTAGAGAGAGTCCAGCACCATCTACAGAGCTCTGAGAATTCCTGATCCGGCTTGCTTCCAATACCCAAAGAGGGAGGTGAAGCAACCGATGGACTGTGCTTCTGAAGGTGTATACTCTTGGGTGGAACAAGCATGTGGGGAATGAGAGTCTGTGAGTAGTGGGCATAAGAAGGCTCCTGGAGAGAATCCTTCTGGTTGCATTGTGCAGTTTTCCTGTAACCTCAACCTAGTCTAGGATTCTCTTTCCTTGGGTGGATCTTAGTGCCAGCTCGGGGATGATGCACTGTTGAGCGTGATGAGAAGTGTGATCTAAGGCTAGGAGGTTTGTCGAAGTTTTGCACATAGTTGGTGGAATAAATCCAGTTTAAAGATAATTATTAATTATGTACTTAATTTATATGTGATGCATGTAAGTGTGTTTGAAATGTTATCATGTATTCCGTTGCAAGTATGAATTACAATTGTTTTCCATTAATTATGTATGTTAGCAGTAATTTTGCAGTTACTTTGTATTGTTTGGTTAAATTTCATTAAAAATGCATGCTATATATATATATATATATATATATATATATATATATATATATATATATATATATATATATATATATATATATGTATGTGAATGTTCCACGTAGTAGCGTTGCCCGACAGTGGGGTTGATGGTTGGGGACGTTACAAATTGGTATTAGAGCTGAGTAGTGGCATTTCCCGGCCTGTTGGTGGCTGGGGATGTTGCAAATTGGTATCAGAGCCAAGGATTTCAACACTGATCTTGGATGGTCCATGTTAGTGGAAAGTGAAGAAAAAGTTTTGAAAGAACTATTGTCAAAGTAGACAAAAATCAAGTTCAGAGCCAAGGTTTTAACGCCGAACCTAGATGGGCTGGATAAGTGGACTTTGGACTCGAAGCTTCAGGTGGAAATTGTGTCTGGAGGAACCAGTTTTGGACCTCAGAAACATTCCTGAGTGCCAAGGTGTTACCTTGGTTATGTTAAGAAGCTCAGGAGGATTAGCGGTATCGTAAAACCACGATAGAAGTGGTGTTGGACCGCAGAGTAATGTGTGAACTGGTGAAGTAACGAATAGGTTTCAATTGTTTCTCTCATGTGAGTTGTGAGTGCAAGGAGTGCACATTGTCCACAAGGAGTGCATTGAAAGAGTTGAGTTAACCTTAGAGAAGCTCAGGAGAGATACCGTTGAACCTTCATCAACATAAGTGCAAGGAGTGCACATCAAGAACTCTGTTTTGAGTTCAGAGAGAGATAGATTCACTGAGAACTCTATAGGGCTCTGCCAGGTGGGCATTGAGCGAGTGCAAATGTGCACAGAGATAAATATTTTTCGAGTTCAGGGAGAAGAGTATCAGAGGAAGATACTCACAGAGCTGTTTAACACTTCGTAGAAAAATCTCAACAAGGTGTGCTTTGAGAAGAAGGTTTCCAAGAGGGCATGAAGTTTTCCTTTGAAAGGAAAGAGAAGGGTCGAGACCCCTAGCATACTGAGTAAATCAAAAATATGAGAAGAGATAACGTGAAGAGTGCATAGGATTCAAACTTATTCCAAGTCCCAAATCTCAGGAAGGATTGCATTAGCATAGACGCAACCGAGACCCAAGATAGTCAAGTTCGCAGGAAAAATTTCAAAGGCCGAAACATTTGAATATCCACAAACTCTTCCAAGTCGTAAGGAGTCAAAATCGTAGGAGGAGGAGTGACAACAATCATCAAATATGTTGCGAGGAGGATCCTGGACCATTAGATCCGTGTCCAAAAAATCCAAGGAGAGCATTGAGGAGGAACATATCCCATCTGCTGGATCTATGCGTGAAGGACCAATAACTGTTGGATCCAAAGGTAAGTGCACGAGACTTAACCCTTGTGTGCACGGGAGAATTGATTCACCAAAGTCCCAAAGTAATTAGGGACCGTCCATTGTCAAGGCTGATAGGTGGTGAAAGATCCATGACTCTGGAGTGAAGCACTTTAGAAGTTTGCGGTTGGGAAAGATATGAAATCTCCGAAGTCCGAATAGCAAAAACAACTAGGAGCCATTGATTTGGGTTGGACAAGTGTCATCAGATTGTGAACTTCGTAGAATCGTAGTCCATGGTTTTTGTGAATTTGTGTTTTGGGATGTCCCGAAGAGCCAAAGCCCAAAAAGTCTAATGGTCGTTGATCCGAAGGAAGGAACGTGGATCATTAATCTACGAGGAGACACGTGGAAAATGGAGAATCACTCCATTGGACATCCATTGATCTGAAAGTGGACGTGTGGAACCAGATATGGAACTTTGAAGGAAAGCAGAGGGAGAAAGCATCGAAGTCATGAAGGATATCTCGAACATTGATCGAGGAGGAGGTCGAAGGACCCTTGATCTGGTGTTGATCGAAAAGACCCGAACTCTCGAAGTAATCGAGGACTGTTGATCTCAAATCAACAAGGACCGTTGATATTTGCAGCGGTATCTCCCGAAGTCCCCAAACTCTGAAGTCTCAGAACTCAGATGCCTGAGGTTCCATAGTGAGTGTCAGTCGTTGGATTCTGGGTAGATGTGGACTGTTGATCCACTCTACTTCATGAGTTCGGTAATCCAGATCTCCGAGAGATTGTTGTGTTGTGTTTGAAAATTATTGAAGCCGAAGGCTCGAGTAAGAAACTATTGATTTATGACTTGGTCACAGTCGTGGTCCCATGCGAATG
Source organism: Picea engelmannii (assembly GCA_009831015.1). NCBI lineage: Eukaryota > Viridiplantae > Streptophyta > Pinopsida > Pinales > Pinaceae > Picea > Picea engelmannii. The sequence goes on along the minus strand of ML779611.1, from coordinate 342,157 downwards.
AAGGGCCAAAGGAAAATGGGGGTCAGTGCCTGAAAACTATGTTAAAGAAGGAAAAAGGGGTTATGAAGGAAGCCTGTGGGTTTCGTCTAGTTCGGACCTGCATCAGGGAGGTACTGAAGACCTAGGAACCTTATGATAGGGCCAACAAATATCTAAGAGCCATTAGCTCAAAGAAAAGAGATCATTGCACAAGAAGTGCATTAGAGAAGAAATACAAAGAAAATTATTTATTCTACATATGAGATTTTTCAGAAGTCGTTCGATCAGATGTTGGGTTCGATAAGTAGCATGGAAACCCCAAATGGGATTCTTATTTGGGGAAGACAATCCAGGTGACAATATTTGCACATCAAATATGAATGTTATGTGGAGAAAGCCATCTGTAATACATCATAATGCATGAACCATAAGTTCGTATGGAGACACAAAGAATGGTAATAAGGAGGGAAGGTTTTAGGGAATTATAATTCGTTCATGCAGAAGTTGAATCAGAGGAATCCAAATAATAATGGAATGTTGAAAATTAATAATCAACATATTATGTGATGGAAAGTATGCAAAGTAGAGAAGGAAAAAATCCTGGATGGAGTCAAGTCCATAAACACCCTAAGATAATTGTTGGGCCCGAGATATGATCATTTTCATGACGTTATTATACACTTTTTGCCATATGTACATATGCGTTTTTATCTTTCAAAGGATCTTTTTGAAGAATTTTATGATAAAATGGTATAATCGGCATGACGTACGTATAATTCATGTTTCGTGATTCAATCAAGTTTAATTTATCTTATTTTATGGTTTCCAAGAGTTAATTCATGTTTTTCTGCTATTATAGGGAAAAACACACCATGTTTCTTGGTCTGACACTTGATCCAACACTCGTTCCAGTACTTGATCCGACACTCATTCCAGCACCCAGTATTGCAGAAAAATGCAAGGTGAGTTGGTGGTTATGGTATTGGCGGCCAGTGGTGGACAAATCGGGCACATGGTTATTGTTTTTCATCACCCCCTCCAGCTACTAAGCTCAAGACAACTCAATTTCAGTTGTCCAAAGAGGGCAATTATTGGCTTCTTCCATTTTGTTAGTTATGGTCGCATTGATTGTAATTTGCCGAATTTAAAGGTGGTTCGACCCTCCTGTGGTCAACCACCTAGTTTGTAAACCTATAAATACTACCAGGATGATCATTATATTGTTAAGAAAGTAGAATAGCCATCAGATTGGAGATAAACTCGTTGTACTATGTTTTTTATTTTTCACATTGCCAGAACTGCGTTTTTCACTTTCATGGTGAATTCATCCTGTTGAAGTTCGTGGTGTGCTTGTAGAGGGTAGCCATGACTTGCTGGGTAGCCCACCAATACTCTGGTGATGATCAGTGTGTTGTTTATACATTTTATAATTTAAATTGTCTTTTATTTTCTGTACATGCATGTTTTATGTTTTAATTAGCTAGTTGTGATTTAATTGTTTTATTGTTATTTTGCAAGTTAGTGTGATGGATTATGTTAGCATGAATTAGTTTTGTAGTCAAGGAATAGACTTGCAAGTCTCTACACTAATCCCATATGCATCTAGATATCAGACTACACTTTTATTTATGATCTTACAGTCAAGTTTAAAATAGAGTTGTTTTTAGAATAAAACAGAGCTCTATTTGGGTTTCATTTGACAGGGATCTTTGATGGATGGATAGATTTAATTTTAGTTCTTAATAATAGTTTGCTTGTATTAGTTTTAGATAGATTTCATTTGTTTAGTTGTTGGTTAATTGTCAATTTACTTTTTAATAAGAAGAATCTAATCTCTGTTTTTAATTCATTTTCTTATCATAGTTTGAATGGTTAAAATAGACATAGTATAGTTTTATTTCACGATTAAAATGCAATTAAATTCCTTAGTTAGATAATGATGATCTAATTATGATGTTAATGGTTTATACATGAATATGCAGGGTATTTAACATTACTTTTATCATGGCTAAGTTTCCACTGGACTGTTTACTTCACACCTTTCATTTTGCCATTGAAATTAGTATTGAGCTTATACCCTTAGAATTGCCCTTTGTTGTCAAGTGTCATCGATATATCATCCGTCACCACTGAAGGAATTCACACAACCACCAACATTACATTTGAGTGTTTCATAGATTAAAGATAGTTTCTTGCTTTCGTAGATTAGAAGAGATAGTTTCTTGTTTTCATAAGTTTAATTGTTAGTCTTTCTTGCTTTCAATAGAATAGATTTCCTTTCATGTATTGCATTGAGCATTTAAATTTCCTTTCACGCAAGAGAAATAGTTTTGCATTAGGCATTTAGTCCACTTGCCTCTTAGTCTAGGTAGTTGTTCAATGAGAAGTCTTTGCTTACTTGCCTATTTTATTTAGTTGTTTTTGTTTACTTGCTCTTTTGTTTTAGTAGGTTAGTTAGGTGTCTTTGCTTACTTGTCTATTTGCTTTAATAGGTTAGATAGGTGATTTTGCTTACTTGCTTATTTAATTGCTTTCATAGGGTAGTTTCTCATTGAATGTAAGTTTCCAAGTTAAAGAAGTTTGCTTTCGTCATTTGCTTAGCATGCTTTGTAGTTTAACTTTGCTTATTGTCATGAACTAGTTTGCTTTGAATAGAGTTTTCACTTGCTTTCTTAGGAACTATCCATTAGTCCTTGGCCCAAAAAGTTCTGAGGTTTCCTAGTTTTCATTTTACCTAGTAGGGTTTGTTCATTAGATAGGTTTGCTTGAGTAGATTAGCCCTATATAGCTTCTTTCATTAGTTAGATTATATTCCTACCAACCTTTTACCTTTGGCATATATTTTGCTACAACTCTAAGTTTACTTACCCCGGGTTGACAATTTAATTGAGGGTATTTTAGTGTCTTTTTAGTACATATAAATCACCTAACATTTTGGTGTCGTTGTCGAGGAGTTGTCTTAAGGTAATAAGTAATTAGGAGTTAGACCATTAAACATTTCTAGACCTTAGCATTAGTTTGGTGGCAGGGGAACTTTAAGATGTGAGGTAAGAACCTACACATCTGCTATAGCAGGTTCCCCCAAACCCAATTGTAGTTTTTTTTTGTTTTTGTTTTTCATGAATAGACCTAGGAATCAAATGGTAGCTTTTTCTTTTTGTTTTTTCTTTCTTTCATGAATAGGCCTAGAGACCCACAAGGTAGATACATTAAATCAAAATCATACCTTTCAACCGAGGTTCCTTCTGATCTCTTTGGGGGAAGGAATGCTCCACTTATAAAATCCGTAGACCGATACCGAAAAACAAAAGCTATCTCGACTCAAAGAGATAAAATAGTCTCTGAAGGGACTAACACAGGGAGCACTATAGAACAAGAAACTGAAGCATCAATCATATTAGGACAGGAGGCAAGACCACTCGAGTCTTCCACAGAACTAAACAATACAACCTTTTCTTTTACACCACCACCAGAGGACCCTAATTTTAAGGACATCATAGACCCTGAATAGGTGAATCTTTTGTTTGGTAGTTCAACCAATGTAATCATCTCTCAAATTGATACAGAAACTTTGGCACCAATAGTCTCAACTAGCTCGAGTAGAGTCCTAGACATCCAATCCATAGGAAGACCTTTCCATCAAAGGGAAACCTTGTTTTCTTCAAAGATAAAACCACCTAGGTACTCTATTTTCAGAAATCAAGCCAATATGGATGATCAGGAGGACCATAACAATGTAAGACACGAAGAGGAAGAAGAATTTGGAAACCAAACCGAAACTACCTTCGGGTTTCTGATTTTAGACACCACTCTGAATGTCAACATGAAGAATATTCCTCTCTCAGCACTGCCTACCTTTTATGGTAAAAATAGTGAATATCCAGACACCTTCCTATTTGAATTTGGCATCTTGTGTAGGATCTAAAACTACGAACAAGTTGCCCAGAAATTAAAACTCTTTCCTACCACCCTCAAGGACTCTACACTAAGATGGTTCATGGGGTTGGGAGAATCCAGTATTAGGTCTTGGGAAACCATGAAAGACATATTTCTCAAGAAGTACCAAGACTACTTCAAGACCAAAGAGTCTCGTAATGACATTTTTAAAATCCAGCAATTAGAAGACGAGACCCTCGAAGATTATATGGAAAGATTTAGTTATATCTCCCAGAAGTCAAAATACCATGACCTCCCAGAGGATGCAGTTAGGGCTCTTTTCGTTAAGGGAATTTCAGAAGAATATTTAGAGATGCTTAACCTGATGGAATCATGTGACATCTCTCATAAACCATTTGCTGAAATATGTGAAATGTGTAAAAATTACTCAAGGAGTAGAGCCAAAATAGGGAAGAATGTTCGGGACCCTTACAATAGAAGCTTAAAACCAGTTAGTTCAAGTGGTATCACGAGAGTAGAGATAGGGAAACTTTTAGAAAACTTTAAGACTAACATATTAAGCACAATAGGTTCCCAGTTGGATACCCTTAAACTCAAAAAGAAACAAGAGGAGGAAAATGCAGAAATGAGCATATATTGCCCAAGATGCAAGAGGAAGCATTCCTCAAGGGAGTGCCCATTAGATAGCATTTCAGTTTGTGGATTCTGTAAAGAAGACCATGTGACTGAAAAATGTCCATCATTTCCTGGTTTATTAGCCATCTATAGGAGTGGAGATCCTGGGGAGTCTTCTTATGCACCTAGGAGGCTGTGGCAGCCTACGAATCAACCCACATACCCGGATCTACAGTCTCAAGTTCCACCCTATTATCAACAACAATAGTGGAACTCACCAGGTTGGAAAAACTGGTCTACTCAGTACCAACATCCTTGGATTCAAGAATGAAGGGGAGGACACAACCAAGGAAACCCTCAAGCTCCAGCTATCCCTATGTACAACCATCCTTACCCTCAGTTCTCATCAAACACTCTGCAACTTTTGCCAGGTTTTGTTCCACCATCTTTACCTCCTATCCCACAACAAAAATCGCTACAATTTCAAAGTGCAAGCTCCCCGAAACCAAAACTATTACCGGCATAGCCAATGCCGAATCCTAATAATAATACCCCTCAACCTCTTAACAATGTTGAGATGCAGGCCTTCCCGACATATGTTATTACTCTTGTTCCATTACAGGAAATTCAACTAAGATCGGGAAAATTTCTAGATAGGCAGAGACCTTCAGTAGTCATCCAGGAAGAAGAAGAAGAATAAATCACGAAACAACCCACGGATGACACTAGGTAGGAAGATGTTATTATCCCGAAAAATCAAGAACCCAAGCTTCCCCAAAATGAACCTTCACAAATAACGAAGGTCCCTCCTTATCTAGATCGATTGGTAATCGAAAAACCTACCACCCGACCAGAATTTGACATTCTTAATGAATTGAAAAATATTTGTGTCAAGATTCCCTTGCTTCAAGTCATTAAAGACATTCCAATTTATAGTAAGGTAGTCAAATAATTGTGTATTAAGAAGCTAGGTAGGAAGCAAAAGGACCCTCCTACAGTACAATTGGTAGGAGGAATCTATGATTACATATCAGAGTAGCCAAAGCTAGCAAAGTATGGGAATCCAGGAAACCCCGTAGTGACCATAACTATTAATGAGGTTTCCATTGAAAACACTCTCATAGACCTAGGGACAGCCATCAATGTTATGACCACTACTACCTTGGAACAATTACAGTTACAACCTCTTCTTCGGCCTACCCCAACCATTTTGGAATTAGCAGATAAAACTAGGGTTATACCTGAAGGGATTTTAGATGATGTCATGGTTACTTTATCCTCATGGGAGTACCCCATAGATTTTCTTGTCATTCATTCAAAGGATCCTGCCAGAGGCCATCCCGTTATTTTGGGAAGACCTTAGCTAGCCACAACGATTGCATTTATTGGATGTAGAGAAGGAGAAATGACCATCTCAAATGGTCTCTCTGTCTAGAAGCTCACCATTTACCCTCTAGATCAACCTATTATGGAGAATATATGGTGGCTTGAATGTCCATATGAGAACGAAGACTAGGAAGAACCCATATTACCAAGTGACCATGCAAGGGCACTTCAAGAACATACACTAGAAAATTTGCTAAACCAGTTCATTTCTGCTATCACATGTGTGGATTTTCCACAATATTTTCCCCAATTTGAGTACATGTTTGGGGAAGAATTTCAAGAACAATTAGACCCATCCATCTTATCTTCGACATCTTTTGTTTTTGAAATAGATGAGTCTTCCATGTCTTATACTATGCCCTATGAGATCAGTCCAGGGAAATTTTTACATATAAACTCTGGGCTAGATATAGACCAACATAAACAGTTAGTAGATATCCTTAAAGAACAAACAAGAGAATTTGCCTAGGAATACACTGACATGAAGGGTATACACCCTGACACATGCATCCATCACATATATACCCAGGGGGAAGTGACACCTGTTAGGCAACCCCAAAGAAGGATGAATCCAACACAAGGATATAGTCAAGGAGGAGATTCAAAAGTTGCTAAATGTCGGATTTATCTATCCCATCTCTGATAGTAAGTGGGTATCCCCTCTTGTAGTGGTTCCAAAGAAAGTGACAGAGAAATGGAAAATCTGTGTTGATTTTCGGGAACTCAACAAGGCCACTCTGAAAGACTACTTTCCTCTTCCTTTCAATGACCAAGTTCTAGATACTTTGTCCGGAAAGAAGTATTTCTCCTTTCTAGATGGGTACAAAGGGTACAACCAGATTCTTATAGCACCCAAGGACCAGGAATAGACTACCTTTACTTGTCCTTGGGGCACCTATGCCTATAGGATCTTACCATTCGGATTGTGTAATGCTCTTGCCACTTTTCAACGAGCAGTATTAGGGATATTTTCTGATCTTATTCATGATTGTGTGGAGGTATACATGGATGACTTCACAGTCTATGGAAACACTTACTAGGAAGCCTTAGACAACTTAGAAAAATCCCTCTTCAGATGCCAGGAAATGAACCTATCCCTAAGTCATGAAAAATGCAAAATGTTGTTAACTGAAGGAGTGGTTCTAGGACATCATGTTTCATATGAAGGGATAAAGGTCGATCCTGCAAATATTGAGATCATTATTAGACTTCCACCCCCCAAGAATCAGAAAGAGGTGAGAAGCTTTCTTGGACATGCCTGATATTACCGGTGGTTTATTGAAAATTTTACAAAGATTGGTGCACCTATGTTTGGATTATTGATAAAAGATGTTGATTTTGTTTGGGTTGAGCAGTGTCAAACTGCCTTCGAAACCTTGAAAGATAAGTTGTTTGTGGCACCAGTTCTTAGAGGGCCCAATTGGACTCTCCCATTTCATATATCCACTGATGCCTCTGACACTGCAATTGGAGGGGTATTAGGGAAGAAAGAAGACCAACAATCCTATCCCATTTATTTTGTCAACAAGAACTTGTCCCCTATCGATTTAAACTACACAGTCACCGAGAAAGAGTTCTTGGCAGTTGTTCATGCTATTAACAAGTTTCGTCATTACATTACAGTTTATGAAGTATTTGTACACACCGATCATTCCACCATTAGGTTCCTCATGAACAAACCTATAACTAATGGTCGAGTGACTAGGTGGCTCTTGTTATTGCAAGAATTTAATATCACTATGCTTGACCGACCTGGAAAGGATAATGTAGTAGCTGACTTTCTTTCCCGAATACAAAATGAGGATGATGATATCCCTGTAGATGATAGTTTCCCAGATGAGAATATTTTTTCCCTTTCTGTCAATACCCCATGGTTTGCGGATATGGAAAACTATCTGGCCACTAGAAAGTTACCGTCTCATTTGTCACCTCATGAAAAGAGGAAAATTATTACACAGAGTGTTAATTACTCTTGGGTTGGCCATGATATTTTTCGCACAGGTCTTGATTTGATTATTCATAGATGTGTCTGAGAGGATGAGGTACCTGATATAGTACGAAGTTGTCATGATGGACCATGTGGTGGCCATTTCTCTGACAAATGCACAACATATAAGGTATTACATTCAGGTTACTATTGGCCTAGCATTTTCAAAGATGCTACCAAGTATCTGAGAAGTTGTGATAGTTTCCAAAGGATAGGAAGACCTGCGTCATCTGACGAAATTCATTTACAGGCCCAAGTTATGATAGAACCCTTTGAAAAATGGGCCCTCGACTTTGTAGGACCAATTTCACCCATGTCCCGTAGGAAGAACTATATTTTGGTTTGTACGGACTATGTCACCAAATGGGTAGAGGCAAAAACCCTATTTAGGGCCACAGAGAAGTCTGTTGTCAAATCCATCTATGAAGACATCTTTACCTGCTTCAGTGTCCCTCGTGAAATTGTTACCGACCAAGGCACTCAATTCACTTCCAAGTTGATGAAAGCGCTGACAAAGAAATATGGGATTAAACACCGTAAATATTCTCCATACCACCCTCAAGCAAATGGTCAGGTAGAATCCACAAACAAAGTTCTAGAAGCCATCTTGACCAAGACTATTTAGTTACATCACCAGGATTGGGATGATAGGCTCCCAGAGGCTTTGTGGGCATACCGGACTACCTGGAGGAATACCACTGGGCATACCCCTTATGAGCTAGTGTACGGGAAACAAGTACTTTTACCTATAGAATTCCAAGTAAGGACCTTCCGTATTTTCGCAGAGTTACGATTGAAACTGGATGAAGCTCAGAAGAAATGATCCCTACAGTTGAATGGGTTGGATGAAATCAGGCAAGATGCCATCCAACGGACAATATTAGTCCAAAACCAGAGGAGCAAGTGGCATGAAAAGTTTATTAAGAAGAAGAACTTCCAGCATGGTGATTGGGCCCTGTTGTTTGGTTCCCGATTCAAAACCTTCAAAGGCAATCTCACCACCCAGTGGTTGGGCCCTTACGAGGTAGACACTGTATATGACAATGGAGCTGTAAATATTCAAACAATTGACGATGGGCAAGTCTCCTTTGTGGTAAATGGACACCGACTTAAATTTTATCATAAGCCCATTTCCAGAGAAGATTTTCTACAGGTCATGACAGCTAACAAGGCATTGGACTTAGTAGATGGGGAAGTCCCCCCTTATTCTTGATTTTTTTTTAAAGATTTCCTACTGTATATATGTAAATAGTTTTTGAATTTTGTTAATAAGGCAATTCTAGAGGTTTTTGTAAGTATTTGTTTCACCAAGAGTACACAGTTTCAAGGATCTTTCTTCAAAACATTGTCATACTTGAATTTTGTGTCTACTAAAGCATCAAATGAATATTGACTTACTGTAGTTAGCCATACTTTTGCAAACATTCTCATTTTTTAAGGCATTCTAAAGTAGTTGCTCTTGAAACTCTTCACCACTGTATAAGGAAGTGATACCGTAACTATCAATCCTAGAGGTCTCTCGTAAATTTTTTCCAAGAATCCTGAGTAAGTAAGTCAAGTGTCTTAATCAAAGAGTAACAAGGAGGTTTAATTAGCAGTTAATCATGGAAACATCATAATAATTACAAAAGAAGAAAGTGAGTTGAGCCTAGAGATACCTTTCTATTCTTTCTCAATGGTACCATCCACTACACTCTAAATAGCTTGATTATATCATATCTTTAGATAGGCCATGTCTGCTTAAGTACCCCTTACATCAGGACAACCACTAAAACAATATACTGGAAAGTCATCCTCTAACATAAATACCATCCCAAGTGAAAAAAAGGAAAGAAAAAGTTGTTTTCAGAGTTGTACCCCCATCTTCTTGCATAAGCAATCTTATATTAAAATCTTACAAGATGGAGGGCCAGTCTCTAAGGGTTTAAGAGGCTAACTCGTCGGGATACTGAACAGGTCTGCTGGAAGCGGGTACCAGCCCGTGGTATGACTAGGTAAACCCGCCGGAGTACTAAACAAGCTTGTTGGCAACGAGGCATTCTACCTAGCGAGGATGGTAATCTAACAAAAATAAATAATAAATCTAAACTTGTCCTGATGTACACCATTACTTGCAGACAAATATGACATGGAGTATGTGTGGTTAAGCTAAGGTTAATGAATCTCATAAACTCGCCATTGGGAAATGACTCTAAGACTATCTTGAAAATCTCTTTCCTACCTCTTCTTATCTATATATAGGATCTCTTATCCTATAGGTGGGGCCATCTTCTAACTGTCTCGTCAGACCAAGCTGTGAAATTTTATCTTTACACTTGACATACTATAAATCTTTGACTATTGGGGGATACTGACTAGTTTCCTATACTTTTGATTGTGAGTTGTCACAATACTTAGGTGTGGGGGAGGGGTTCATAAACTGACAAATGATCATTGCCTAGAGAAATAAGTCTTTGCAAGAATTTTTGTATTATTTCTATGAAACGGGTTATTACATTGATGGTCATGTTATTTTTTAAATGCTTAAGCTCCTGTGTGCTATAAATTACTGAACACATACTTAACAAACCACTCTTTATCGGTTTATCGATCATTACAAGCTGCATGTTGTAGGTTTGACAATACATTTTATGCTTTCTATAACCCGTTCATTATAGGTTTTTTTGACATTATATGTCATATACAAGAAGATTGGGTGAGCATGAAGAATTCTTCCTCTGCTAATTAACCACTGTGGTTGTCAAAAACACTTTACATTTGCAGGCTATCCATTATAAGAGGTAAAAATGCACTTAACACAGAAGTACCGGATGAAGTACCGTATGAGGTACCGGATGAGGTGTTGTATGAGATGTCATTTGAAGTTCCAAACGAAGTGCCATACACACCAGTAACTGTCCTAGATTCCAGGTAACCAGAATTCAATTCCATTCAATTATATTGGTTTCAGGCATTGATTAAAGATGCTTCATATGGTTATGATCAAATTTCCAAGTCAACAGACTTGGACATTGATCTAATTACGCACCAGTACATTGCTCCAAGTCGATCCTTTGAATTTGAATTATTCACACATGGCAGCTCACGCGCACATGTGGGCAACGTACTCCACCATAAGAGCATCCAAAATCGGGCTGGGCAATCTATTATCTCATTTGCCCTTGCCAATTTCTCTCCTCTGCGTTAAGAAATCACGCCCAACCTATGCCATCTCATCCTCTATTCAAATCTCACTTAGACCATGCCTAATTCGTGCCATCTCTTGGCTTGTTCATGCCCTTTCTTGGTTAAATTTGCCTTTGTCACAATGCCCAGGAGATACAAACCAACCTCCTATGTAGACTTATTTTCCATTCCAGAATTCACACAGTGCAGAGAAGTGTTTTTGCGTGCTGGCTTGGGGCCATTTATGTCTAGCTTGCAGGGCCATGATGATGACCTCTCTATGCAATGTGTAGTTGGTTTTGATGGTAAGACAACACATGTAGGGTCTCTTATCTTTGAAGTCACAGAAGAGTCCATTTTTGTTGCAACAAAGCTCCCAAGAATGGGAGATAGATGGTTCAAGAATCACCAATTTCCGTGCTCAAGTTACAACAGGGTGTTTAAGCCCAAATTCGAAAGAATTTCATGAGGCAAAGGGTATGCTAAGGAGTGGATAAAGCCATAATTGGTTAACCCCCTCATCTTCATCACAAGGTTAATTACATGTGAAGGTAGATACTCCACCTTCAAAGCTTGTCACTTTAGATTGTTGGCTCATTTTCTATTCAACAAACCCTTGAAATTTCCCTTTTATTTTCTCAAAAGCTTGGAGAAGATGTCCTCTCAAGTGAGGAAAAATGTGACTAACTCCCACAATAGTCTATTCCACCATGGTTTGATCAAAATCCCCGTTCTTATCAAACTAGAGAAGCAAGGGCAAAATTGGGATGCCTTTATCTACCAATTTGCAAACCCCCACTTGACAGTTAAGAACGACAAAAATCCACTTAGCCTAAAAACTATCTCTCCATCCAATCCTCACTCTCCAAAAACTCCAAAATCCCTTGAACAAACTCCCTCTTTACCGGAACAATACCAAAAGCTTGTTGATATCCCTACTTCTTCATCAGGGAAAAAGACTAAGAATAAAGACCAAAAGAAGCCCATTTTTGACCCCCCAATGCCTTCACTCTCTCTTGATCCTACACGTAAGAATCCCTAAGAAGTAATGCAGCAATACTTTCCCACCATTCCCACAAACAAGAGGGGAGCCAATAGAATTGGTAAAGGACCCTTTCAGAAGAGTACCCGAAACGCAAGAATCAAACCTTATGCAAAGCCTCCACCTACTTCGGATATGATCCAAGTATCCTCTGACATTGAGAGCCCTCATAAGCAACTTAGAGAAGTCTTTGCGGATGGATTAGAACCACTAAGGAAAACAAAATCAGAACCTACTTGACCTTTCAGATCTCCCATCACACCTACTTCACCCATGCCTGCTCTTGATCCTAAAATTGATAAATTGTCCACATCTCTCAAAGGACCTAAGCCTTCCTTGGAGATCACTGATTCTACCCCAACTATAGAATATCTACAAAGGGAAAACCATTAGCTTCTCCAACAGTTGGAAGAGAGGAAGACAATAGATGCACACCTTCATCATGACAATGCAGTCCTTCAGGAAAAAGTTAACTCTCTTCAACGGTTGGTCGATGGGATGACCCAATCTAACCACAACCTCAGAGCACAATTAAATCAACACAAGAGGCACAAGGATAAGCCTACACATCAAGAAGGAGAAGCTTCCAAAGACGATCCTCCTCGATAAGCCTAGTTCCGAGGGGAACTTCTTTTTGTTTGCAGTGGGACATAGAAAATCATAAGTGTGGGGGTAATGTTGGGCCCGAGATATGATCATTTTCATGATGTTATTATACACTTTTTTCCATATGTACATATGCATTTTTATCTTTCAAAGGATATTTTTGAAGAATTTTATGATAAAATTGTATAATCGGCATGAGGTACGTATAATTCATGTTTTGTGATTTAATCAAGTTTAATTTATCATATTTTATGGTTTCCAAGAGTTAATTCATGTTTTTCTGCTATTACAGGGAAAAACGCACTATGTTTCTTGGTCTGGCACTTGATTTGGCACTCGTTGCAGCACTCGTTCCGGTACTTGATCCGACACTCGTTCCAACACCCAGTATTGCACAAAAACCCAAGGCGAGTTGGCAGTTATGGTATTGGCGGCCAGTGGTGGACAAATCCGGCACATGGGTTTTGTTTTTCATCACCCCCTCCAACTACTAAGCTCAAGACAACTCGATTTTAGTTGTCCAAAGAGGTCAATTATTGGATTCTTCCGTTTTGTTAGTTATGGCCGCATTTATTGTAATTTGCCGAATTTAGAGGTGGTTCGACCCTCCTGTGGTCGACCACCTGGGTTGTAAACCTATAAATACTACCAGGATGATCATTAGATTGTTAAGCAAGTAGAATAGCCATCAGATTGGAGATAAACTCGTTGTACTCTGTTTTTTATTTTTCACATTGCCAGAATAGTGCCAAAACTGCGTTTTTGACTTTCATGGTGAATTCGGCCTGTTGAAGTTTGTGGTGTGCTTGTAGAGGGTAGCCACAACTTGCTGGGGGTCCCACCAATAGTTTGGTGATGATCAATGTGTTTTTTATACATTTCATAATTTAAATTGTCTTTTATTTCCTGTACATGCATGTTTTATGTTTTAATTATCTAGCTGTGATTTAATTGTTTTATTGTTCTTTTGCAAGTTAGTGTGATGGATTATGTTAGCATGAATTAGTTTTGTAGGCTAGGAATAGACTTGCAAGTCTCTACACTAACCCCATATGCATCTAGATATCAGATTACACTTTTATTTATGATCTTACAGTCAAGTTTAAAACAGAGTTGTTTTTAGAATAAAACAGAGCTCTATTTGGGTTTCATTTGACAGGGATCTTTGATGGATGGATATATTTAATTTTAGTTCTTTATCATAGTTTTCTTGTCTTAGTTTAAGATATATTTCATTTGTTTAGTTGTTGGTTAATTGTCAATTTACATTTTAATAAGCATAATCTAATCTCTGTTTTTAATTCATTTTCTTATCATAGTTTGAATGGTTAAAATAGACATAGTATAGTTTTATTTTACGATTAAAATGCAATTAAATTCCTTAGTTAGATAATGATGATCTCATTATGATGTTAATGGTTTATACATGAATATGCAGGGTATTTAACATTACTTTTATCATGGATAAGTTTTCATTGGACTGTTTACTTCACACCTTTCATTTTTCCATTGAAATTAGTATTGAGCTTATACTCTTAGAACTGTCCTTTGTTGTCAAGTGTCATCGAGATATCATCTGTCACCACTGAAGGAATTCACACAACCACCAGCATTACATTTGAGTGTTTCATAGATTAAAGATAGTTTCTTGCTTTCGTAAATTAGAAGAGATAGTTTATTGTTTTCATAAGTTTAGTTGTTAGTCTTTCTTGCTTTCAATAGAATATATTTCCTTTCATGTATTGCATTGAGCATTTAAATTTCCTTTCATGCAAGAGAAATAGTTTTGCATTAGGAATTTAGTCCACTTGCCTCTTACGCTAGGTAGTTGTTCAATGAGAAGTCTTTGCTTACTTGCCTATTTTCTTTAGTTGTTTTTTCTTACTTGCTCTTTTGTTTTAGTAGGTTAGTTAGGTGTCTTTGCTTACTTGTCTATTTGCTTTAATATGTTAGATAGGTGATTTTTCTTACTTGTTTATTTAATTTCTTTCATAGGGTAGTTGCTCATTGAATGTAGGTTGGCAAGTTAAAGAAGTTTTCTTTTGTCATTTGCTTAGCATGCTTAGTAGTTTACCTTTGCTTATTGTCATGAACTAGTTTTCTTAGAGTAGAGTTTTTACTTGCTTTCTTAGGAACTATCCATCAGTCCTTGGCCCAAAAAGTGCTTAGGTTACCTAGTTTTCATTTTACCTAGTAGGGTTTGTTCATTAGATAGGTTTGCTTGAGTAGATTATCCCTAGATAGTTTCTTTCATTAGTTAGATTATACTCCTACCAACCTTTTACCTTTGGCATATATTTTGCTACAACTCTAAGTTTACTTACCCCGGGTTGACAATTTAATTGAGGGTATTTTAGTGTCTTTTTAGTACATATAAATCACCTAACAATAATGGAAGAAGAAATCATGGGATAGATGTCTAGCTAGCAAAAGAGAAGCGAAGAGTAAAATAAAACCTTAAGTACTAAAGTATTCCATCGGGAAAGTGCTAAAGAAGTTCAGTCCTGAAGAGTAACTGGATGTTGAAGAATCCAGAGTCTATAAAATAGCTTGGTGTGGAATTTGATTCATCCAAGTATGAGATTGGGATAGTTGGACCCAGGAAATTAACGAAAGATGAAGGTTAATATCATCTTAGTTTGGTAATATAAATGAAAAGGAAACCAAGAGTGATTTGGCTAGAAAGTGTTGAGGACAAAAATAGTCATGTACAGTGACTACAATGAGAGCACAAGAAGATTCATGAATTTGGGAAAAATTGAAGACTTCTGGGATCAACAAAGAAAAGTTTCACATGGGAAAGAAGTTGTTGCAACTTCTATGGCAGCAAGTATGTTATGGCTTGTTGAGTTAGCCAGAGGAAAGAATGCTTGAATGTTTGCAAGTGTTGTTGATGATGTTTCTACATAAGGAGAGAAGCAACATAAAGTTGAAGTGTTGGTTATAGGTTTGATAAAAGAAGCATGAAAACTTCTACTGCCATCAGACATTAAGGTAGTATAAAATTTATTAATGGTAGTCATGCATGTATTAATTTTATTTCTCTTTTTGCATAATTGCTGAAACGAAATTTAGGTAAGAATTTCCTCAACCAGAGTTATTTTATAAAATCACATGATTATATTATTGAGTGCATACCATTGGATTTGGTAAAGGTTGGAGGCATGTATTAATTCAAAGATTTTTAGCTTCTGAATTCACACACTGACATAATAGAATGTCATGTTAATTTGGTTATGGGGTAATAACCAAAGAATTAAAAGATAAGAATTTGTTATAGGAATGAATGCTAGTAAGCTAGTCATGTATGAGATGAGGACCTGGTTGGATATGGTAAGGTATGGATATCGAAAGGTTATGAACAACACTGGTACTAAAAGCTTCTTACCTTTAAATAAAACTTGGGTTGCAACCTTTTTTCTAACACTAATAAACACCACAGAATTATATTCTTGGTGTAGTGTTCGGGTTGAAAACGAAGGCATCCAATTAATTGGGAAGACAATAGGAAGTGTGTGGAGAATGTGTCAACACATTGACCAAAATTCTAACTTATGGATGGTGAGATACATGACTGAGATAAAGAGAATTATGTAATTCAATGCAAGGTGCACTGAATAAATAGGCATTAAGAGTTGTATTCTTGTCTAGTAAGGGGCAGAGTTACACTCATACATGATGGAATTGTATACTTAAATGCACTTTACTTAATGCATTTTGTGAGTGCATGTATATATGTTTTTGGCTTGGAAATAATTATACTAATGGTTGAAATGTTGCTAACTCATGAAGTTGAGAACATTCTAGGAACTGTTAAACATTGCAACAGGAAAGTTGCAAGCGAGGTAGTCACAGGAATAGAGACTACAGAAAATTTTATGTTCATAAAATTGAAATAATAAACTTACTATTTTTAATTATGAACATGCATATGCATAGAATGATGAGTCATTCTATTTGGTTAAAGTGTTTGGTAATTGTGATTGAATTTCTAGGTGCAAGCAATTCTAATATCATTGCATAAGGTGTTGTACATGTTGAATTATGATGTACAAAAAATACTGACAATTTGTTGGTTGTATGCAAGATGAAGCATTACAGGAAAAATGGTATGCAGTTTGGTGCCTGTGGAAAACCACAAGGATGGTTGTATTCACAATATGGAAACAACCAAGATGAATTATGAAAAAGAATTTCATGTTTTGGGGAAAAGATGAATTCCCTTTGAACTAAGTTTGAGTTTCTAAATAATTTCTTTTATGTTTTCTCATGATAACTGAATGTGGATGATGTAGATGAGATGATGTTGATTAAAGTTAGAATGTTGACTGCAAAGAGTATCTCAAGAAGACATTGATTTGAGACCTCTGAGGGAAGTTGGAACTCCTCGAGCCACGATGCTCTGAGACTTCCTGAGATGGCCTTTTGTTGAAGCCCAAGGAAAGGGAGATGTAGCAGTTGATGGACTATGTGACAGTGAAGGTGTACACTCCTAGGGTGGGACATGCATGTGGGGAATGAGAGACCATTGGTTGGAGTGATGTTGAGGTTTGGTTGGTTGGAGTGTTGTTGAGGTTTGGTACCTTGGCCTAGACCAGGTTGATGTGGAAGGTCTTCTCAATCAAAAGATAAGTACCAATTCTCTATTTAGTGTATGTTGTATATAGGTTATAACGTTATTAGAATTTCCCGTATATACATATATATACATTGCATATATGCTTGCATTACCTGCATCCATGACTGTACATAATGTGTTTTATGTTTCATTGCTTAAGAAATTTATACCTGATGTTGATCACACTATTTATTGGAATGTGATTCCAGTGGAGCAAGAAGGTGTATTGCAAGTGCATCCTGTGTGCATATTGGACCCAAAAGAGAAAACAACTCCAGAATCGAGCCATAGGACTTGTAAAGGTCTAGTGGACCTAGTACGGTCCTGAGGGTGTGACATGGGAGCATGAGGATGTTATGCGGGCATAATACCCACATCTTTTTGAAGATTTTAGAAATATTGTTGATGTTGTGTAAAAGTTTCACCGAGGACAGTGCAAAAATAAGGGGAGGGGATTATAATATCCCCAAGGATGAGCCCAGTTATATTATGTATTGTAAACCTGTTTTGTAGGCTGGTGAGCCGAGTGTTGAGAAGTTGGCAGGCTTATGTGTTTATTAGGTCGGAGAGCCTAAGTGTTAAAGGCCAAAAGCCTGATTTTGTATATGTAATTATGCATATCATTAATAAAATATAAACATCACTGCATGCAGACCGACCATGGAGAAAGAGTGATGGGGGACTAAGCTTCCATAAGGTGGGTAAGGGAAAGGGGGTTGAAAGGTTGCAAAGAGGGGATAAGCTTAGGGTCTTAAGTCCTTGAGAATAATAAATTATTATTATTCCAAAGTTGTGTGAAAGACATGTTTTTATCCTAAGTCCTGAGAGAGGCAACGTGTGAAAAATGGAACGCATGCAGCTCCAAGAAGACAAGTGTCGACCTGGGTGCATGCAATTAAAATATGAAGCATCAGTTGTGTTGGGGGGGTCTCTCTTCCATTTTGTCATTCTCCACTTGAGTTCACTGGGATTGGGGGCGTCTAAACCATGTTGCCTCTGCATCTATGTCTGCATACCTGCGCAGAGTGAAGGAAACCCTCACGGGAAGGTTGTTTGTTCTGCTAGTTTCCCGATCCTCCACCTAAAACTGTGAGATCTCTGTGATCAGACTCTACATTTTTATTTCCCCGCACCTTGAAACCAGTGGGAAAAAAACCCGTGGAATGATCCTCCGTATGAACCATTTTGTCTCTGCATGGAACCTCGACACAACCACACATTCCTGAAAACCAGAACCGTGAAGACGACCAATGTATTCTCGTGAATTCTGTATGGTCTCTGCATTTGGCCTCCATCATCGACCTCTGCATAATTTTCTTATCACGCATCCTGAAACCCGAAATCCTTGAGGCGTTCTATGTTTTCTGAGGAACCCGACACCTGGGTAATCACCTTAGTCGTGCCATGTTTTAGCATGGGTTGTTGCCACCTGTGGTGCCATGCCCATCTGTTGTTGCTACTATCATCCCTGTGTGAATGGGTGTTGAACCACTGCTATTGTCCTCACCTGGCTGAAGCTGAGTTGAGGAGTGTGTTGAAGAAGTGGATTGTCAGGCCCGTGGTAGAAGAGGTAGGTTGTCAGGCCTGTGAGAAGCTCTCTCCAGGTGAGAGAGACTGTTGGGAAGTGGTTTTCTCCCAAAGAGAGTCTAGCAACAACTATAGAGCTCTGAGAATTCCTGATCCGACCTATTGCCAAAACCCAAAGAGGGAGGTGAAGCAACCGATGGACTATTCTTGTGAAGGTGTATACTCCTGGGTGGAAAAAGCATGTGGGGAATGAGAGTTCGTGAGTAGTGGGCGTAACTAGGCTCCTGGAGAGAATCCTTCTGGTTTCATTGTGTAGTTTTCCTGTAACCTTAGCCTAGTCTAGGATTCCCTTGACTTGGGTGGAGCTTAGTCCCAGCACGGGGGTGACCCACTGCTGAGCGTGATGAGAAATGTGGTCTAAGGCTGGGAGGTTCGTGGAAGGTCTTCATGTAGTTGGTGGAATTACTCCAGTTTAAAGATAAGTATTAATTCTTTACTTAGTTTATATGTGATGCATGTCTATGTATTTGAAATGTTATCATGTATTTCGTTGCAAGTATGAATTATGGTTGTTTTCCATTAATTATGTATGTTAGCAGTAATTATGCAGTTACTTTGTATTGTTTGGTTAAAATTCATTTAATATGCATGTTATATATATATAAATATATGTATGTATGCGAATTTTCTGCGTAGTATCTTTGCTTGGCAGTGGGGTTGATGGTCAAGGACATTACAATTTGGTATCAGATCTGAGTAGTGGCATTTCCTGGCCTGTTGGTGGCTAGGGATGTTACAAATAATATCCCTCGGTAGTGCCCTAGTTTTATTTATGAATTGTAAACATGTTTTGTAGGCTAGTGAGCCAAGTGTATATAAACTGATGGGCTTATTTGTTTATTAGGCCGGAGAGCCTAGATGCTCAAGGCCATGAGCCTGATTTTGTATATGTAATCATGCAGATCATTAATGAAATATAAAACATTGTTGCATGCAGACCGACCATGAAGAAAGAGTGATGGGGGATTAAGCTTCCATAGGGTGGGTAAGCGAAAAGGAGTTGAAAGGTTGGAAAGAGGGGTTAAGCTTAGGGTCTTAAGTCCTTGAAAATAATAATTTATTGTTATTCCAAAGCTATGTGAAAGAAATGTTTCTATCCTAAGTCCTAGAAAAGGCAATGAGTGACAAAGGGAACGCATGCAACTCCAGGAAGACAAGTGTCGACCTGGGCGCATGCAGTTAAAAGATGAAGAGTTAGTTCTGCCTGAGTTCACTAGGAATGGGGGTGTCTGAAGTGTGTTGCCTCTGCGTCTGTGTCTTCATACCCACACATAGTGAAGGAAACCCTCACGGGAAGGTTGTTCGTTCTACCAGTTTCCCGATCCTCTGTCTAAAACCGTGAGATCTCTGTGATTGACCTCGGCGTTTTTATTGCCCCACACCTTGAAACCAGTGTTAAAAAGACCCATGGACTGATCCTTCGTCTAAACGATTTTTCCTCTACGTGGAACCTCAACACAACCACGCATTCCTGAAAACCAAAACCATGAAGCCGACTGGTGTATTCCTATGAATTTCATCTGGTCTCTGCGTTTGGCCACCATCATCAACCTCTGTATAATTTTCTTGTCACACATCCTGAAACCCAAAATCCGTGAGTCGTTCTGTGTTTTCTGAGGAACCCGACACCTGGGTTATTTCCTTAGTTGTACCGTGTTTTAGCGTGGGATGTTTCCGCCTGCAGTTCCATGCCCAACTGTGGTTTCTACTGTCATCCCTATTTGAATGGGTGTTGAACCAATTCTATTGTCCTCACCTGGTTGGAGCTGAGTCGAGGAGTGTGCTGAAGAAGTGGGTTGTCAGGCCCATGGTAGAAGAGGTAGGTTGTTAGGCATGTGAGCATCTCTTTCCAGGTGAGAGAGTCTGTTGGGAAGTGGTTTTCTTCCAGAGAGATTCCAGCACCAGCTACAGAGCTATGAGAATTCCTGATCCGACCTATTTCCGAGACCCAGAGAGGGAGGTGAAGCAACTGATGGATTGTTCTTGTGAAAGTGTATACTCCTGGGTGGAAAAAGCATCTGGGGAATGAGATTCTGGTTCCAGTGACTCTCTATGACTATATTCTTAAGTATCTTGATTAAGTTTTTATTGGCAGACTCGACAACACCATTTCCCTGTGGATAGTAGTTGGCAAAATACTTCAATAAAATATCTATATATAATGAAAATTCAGACAAGAGAGTAGAAAACAAATATGCATCATTATCAAATACTAAGACTGAAGGAACCCCAAATATTGTCATGATGTGTTGTTAAAGAAATTGTATTACCACCTTCTTGTTAAAATGGGTCAAGGGAATGGCTTCTGACCGTCGTGTGAAATAATCAGTAGCAATCAGTATATACTTATGATGTTTGGGTGATTTTGTGTTTATCTCTCCTATTATATATATTCCCCATTGTTCAAAAGACCTAGAAATTGACACTGGTTGTAGTGTAATGGACGTTCTTTTTTCGTTCCCAGCACTCATCTGACAAAATTTGAATATCTTGAAATATGCATGAACTTCTCTAAAAAAACGTTGGCCAATAACATAGTTCCCTAAAATTATTATGAGCCATAGTCTCCCCTTCGAAATGGCCCCCTATAGGGTCATCGTGGAGTTCCTTGAGCACCCTTTCAACATCTTCCCTTTCGAGAAATATTAGAAGAACACCATCATAATTTAAGAAAAAGAGTATTGAGTTAATAAGATGGTATCAGACAGATTTCATTTTGAGCGCCCTTCTCTCTCTTGGTTTTAGGTATTCAGGGCAAGTACCGTGATGGAGAAAATAAGATATGTCATCATACCAAGAGTCTTGTGTGGGTGGGATGTATAACACTTCACCACACCATAAGGTAAACTCATTGTACCAACCCAAATCCATGTTTTCTATTAGATCTTTGGATTCTACTACTAGTTTGCAAAGTCCCTGACCCCTAACAATTCTTTCGAGTTTAATTTAAAGATCAAATTATTGTATGACAGCCATCCAATTTCCTCTTCTTTCTCCCATCTCTTTTTGGTATGATTCTTGAGGATGTAATGCTTAAAGTGTTTTACTGATTTACAGGTAGCGTAGGCCTATTTTTCAATGGATGGGTAATTAAGCTCCAGTCCTTTTAATTTAGTTCTCATGAAGGAGATAGGTTCTTCATTTTTTTCATCATCCTTTTGAGTAAGCACTGTAGGAAGGGATTGATCTGAAGCAAAAGTGTAGAGATAAAAGTATCTGCTGAAATTGGGGCTACGTAGTACAAGGGCTTGTGATATGGAAGTCTTAATGTTTTTGATAATTCCTTTCCCTCAATAGTCCATCTAAACTCAACATCCTTGCATATCATCCTTTGTAGGGGTTTAATTGTCTCTGTGAAATCTAGAGTGAACTTCCTTATAAAATTAATCCTTCCGAAGAAAGATTGCATAGATTTTTTTTATGAGGGAGAGGCAGTTGCAAAATCGTTTTTATGTGTTTGGGATAAATATGGATACCATCCCTTGAAATGATGTGACCTAAGAGTTTTCCTTATTCTATGCCAAATATAGTCTTTTTTGGGTTCAAGGATATGCCATACTATTGGCATCTTTCAAAATTTTGGGTGAGATGGGTGATATGGTCAGCCCTATCCTTGGAATTAAAAGTAATGTTGTCGAAGTAAACCACTACACATTTTTTAATTAAACCCCGAAATGCCACATCCATAGCTCTTTGGAAAGTAGCTCCCGCATTGATTATCCCAAATGGCATTCGTTTGTAGGTGAATGTTCCCCATTTAGTTCGAAATGTTTTTTTCAATATGTCCTCTTCTAATACCAACACCTGGTTGTATACTAGGAAGCCATCTAGAAGTGAGAAGATCTGCATTCCCAATATGGTTTGTAGAAGTTGTTCCATGGGAGGGACATGATAGTTATATTTTTTTGAGGCTCTATTTAGGTTTATGAAATCTACACATAAGCGGATTTCTATAGATTGTTTCTTAAGAGGTACTAGATTGGACACCCATGTAGAGTTCCTAACTTGGAAAATTATATTGGCGTCCAACAGTTTCTTTAGTTCTTTCTGCATCAAGGGCTCTAGGGATGGGTGGAATTTCTGCATCAAGGGCTCTAGGGATGGGTGGAATTTCTGCATCTTTTGTTGGAAAGGTTTGACCTCAAGTATTAATGGTATAGTGTGTTGAATAATCCTAGTGTCGTATGTTTTCAAATCCTAATACGACCATGAAAACACGTCCTGGTATTCCTTCAAAAACTTTAGGTATGCCTTATTTTCCTCAAGTGATATTGATTTCCTAAGATTGATTATTTCGAGGTTCTCAACAGTCCCTGGATTTATGACTTCATATAATGGACACGAGCTGCTAGTTTTGGTGTTTTTTAGTTTCTTAAATTTCTCCTGTAAATCAAACAGGTTCTCAATATTGACCACTCGTTGAGGCATAGTGTGGAGTTTGATTTGGTTTATATCAATGCTATATGTTGGATTATGGATTTGATTATCATGTCCTGCAATCATTTCTTGAAAAACTTCATCATCAATTGCCAGATCCCTAAAATTTTCTTCGTTAGTAAAAAAGGATATGATATGTTCCTCTCCCTCAAATACCCTCCAGTCAACAATGTTATCTGGGACTGAAGCTTTGTATAACAATTCTTTGGAAAACCTTGAGGCTTCATACTCCTCTAAGGGGGACAACCTTAAAGCTACTATGGCTAAATAATCTACTAGCGTGTTTTTGGATCGAGGTATGGCTATGATAATGAATGCTAGGAAGGTTTCTATCATCCTGTGAACTTCATGTTGATAACTCATCAAATGGGGGGAATTGCAGCAAATAATATTTTTTACTTGTCGAATGATGATTTTTGAATCCCCAAATAAAATTGTTTTCTTGATGTTTAAATCAATATGTTTCTTGAGTCCTTGGACAAGTGCCTCGTATTCGACAGTGTTGTTTATGGACTCAAATTCCTACCTAAAGGACATAAAACTATGTTTTCCTACTGGATCAATGAAAATGCATCCAACGTGTTAGCACTTGGTAAATTTCCTAGAGGTTGACAGCAGAAGAAATCTACTAAGGTAACTTTATCCCACCACTTTTGAAGCTGGGATCTAGCCCTTCCAACTTTAGAGAGGGATCTCTCTATATGATTTAGCTATGTTTCCAATTTTAAATATTAGGCTAGGTAAAGAAATAGGTCAGTTTTGTTGTCAAAGTGTTTTTTCGAATTGGTTGAGACAGTCTACACATCCATTGGGCTATGGGGTCTATGTTTTAATAAAATATGAAATACAAACCAGAAACGCAAAGGGAAAACTTTCACAGGGCGAGATAATATAATCACTGGATCTTTTAGTAGCTTAAATGATGAACAACAGAAAAGATGAGAAACATAATTTCAACAAAGAAGAAATTAAGAATTTCTTTATTAAAAACACCAGAAGATAAAACACTAAAATCTTTCCAAGTCAGAAACAGGGTATATGAGATAAATCCTGCAACATTCGTTACTCTTAAAGATTAGATTCATAAAATAGTATCATAACAAAGCAAGCATAACATTCAACTTAGAGAGAAAAACATCACCAGTGAGTACACGCAAGAATCCTGTAAAAGTGTCTCTTTTTATTATTGGAAGATCTCTTCAAAAAGATTACAATCTGATAGCATCAGGGTGTGAAGATCAACAACCCTCAATACTTCGAAAGATGAAGTATTTATAACTCAAATTACAAACGTTCCTGTCATTAATGACCAGGACGTGCTAAATCTATTTTTAGTCTAACTAACTTAACAAATTTCCTGAATCTAGGAACTGCTTGATGATGTAGTGTAACTGCACGTTGATTTCTCGGTGGGTCGTTGATGAAGCCTCTGCACGACTTCATCTGACTGGACAACTGACTGGACTAGGACAACTCATCTGCTAATCGATCAGATCATAGATTTCCTCCCATCTAAGATGACCGGGCACACTGACTTTGAGCAACCTTCGATACAATTCGTCCATTTCTGTGTACTTGGCGAATGTAGGCTTGGTGAGAAAGATGTATCGAATCTCGTGTTGGATGCTAATGTCCCACTGAAGGGCATCCAGAAATGCCTTGCCAGTGATGCTCCCTTGAATCCCTGCAAACTTCGAACTGTCCTTAGACAGATCAACCAATCTCTTCTTGTAATCTAGGAGTGTCATCAATTTATCATTGATCACCTTCAGACCAGGAAGACCTTTCTTCTAGAGAGCCTCAATCTTACTGAAGAATATTTGTACCCCCAGGTCCATGGCCTGAACCTTTTCTTCCAGTTGAAGCATTAATCCTCTCTTGGTCAAAACTCTTTTGACCTCAACGATGGTCTCTGTTCTATCTTCAATCTTCAGCTCTTCCCACTCTTCCCTAGTCTTAGAATTGAGGAACTTGATGATCTCGTTCGCCTATGTTGGCATGTCTCCCAATTCTACTCTGATCTTCTCGATGGCCTATTTGCTTCTCTGGACCAATTCATTCTGCTCAAACATGATTTGGATCATGGGCCATATCTCATTTATGGACTTATTGATATCTGTCCATACACTCTCTTTAACCTCAACCAAAGTTTTTCCCGCCACTGTTTTCTTCTGGAGCTGCTGTAGCTCCTGCTTGAGCTGCTCTGTCACCTACTTTTCCTTGGAGAGGCTAGTCTGAAAGGAATATTTGAGTTCTTGCAGGTTCTCAATATCCTTTTTTAGCCTGCTAATCTCTGTTTCCTGCAGGTTCATATTTTCCATGGACTTAGCCAGGTCGGTTGTCTTCTCCTGGGATGTCAATAGAGTCGCGAATGGGACTTCTGTCACTGATGCTGTGCTCACTCCTGAGATTGGAATAAAAATCAATGGAATGACTTCCATTGGCTTAAATTGCTCTTTCTCCTTTAATAGTTTCTCCATCTCAGCTTCCATTTCTTTAAGCTGTGCATTCTGCTCCATGAGCAACTTTAGCATTTCATCATTCTCTCCTTCTTTCTCCACTATATCCTCCGTCTGCGAATCCTCTGTGGGCGGGAGCTTCAGTTGCTTCCTCAAGGATTCTATGTCAGCATTCTTCTTCTTTATCATTTCCTCAACTTCTTTTATCTTTGAAGGATCATAACCGATCTTGAGGACTAGCTCCTCCAAAGTCTTGATCCTATTGTCCTTTGCAAAGGACGATATCTTCTCCAGCTTGAGTTGTGTTTGAACATTGTTCAGGGACACCTGCAATTTGGACGCAGAAGTGGAAGTATGCACCAACGTATAGAAAACCATTTTCCCTGTCTGCTTGTGCAGATCCATCTGATTGGTCGGATGCACGTCCTTCGTCTGGAATTCGAAGGTGGCCCTTTTATAGTCGGTGATCACCTTGGGATCTGGTACCTATGCCTGGAGGAAGGCCATGTGCATTCTGCCCTTCTCTGTGTCAAATACCGATAGCAACCTATGTTGCGCAGTCGATGTCTGCCTCCAAAACTGGGCGCAAGTACTGTTGGTCGGGGTCTGGTTCCTTTTCTTGATCAGCTCGTACTTCTTGAAAATACTCAGCTTCGGTCTCACCTTGCCTGGCTGAGTGCTCAATGGGGAGTCTGTGGATTTCTTCGACAATGATGGGGTGATGACCTTATGGAGGCTCGAACCAAAGGGTGGAATACCAAATTTGGTCACTGTAGTCGACGGGGCTTCTTTTTCCCCAGTTGGGCCAGGAGCTGCAACAGTCTTAGGCCTCTTGGTATGCAGCTGGAATTCCTCGGAAGATACATCAGTGACAGGCAGAGATAAATCTTGCCTCAGCATTTTCTCTTTTGGGACCTGTGGCATGGTCGTTTGTGACACATTGGTGGGGGGATCCTGTTGTTCCACTTCGACCAATGTGTTAGGCTCCCACACTGTCTGATTTGCAAATTTTTCCACTTCAGGCCTAGCTTCGTGAACATATGGGATGTTCTTGTTCTTCACCCTCATCTCTGACATGATCCCATATGGATCATAATGCCATAGGAAACTTATGGAGAACTTCATCTCCCTCATCATCCTGTCTTCTTCTTGCCCAGAGCCACGATTGTTTCATATGAAGGAGCCAATCTGCCCCTTGATTCCTAGCTGTTTCTTTT
Organism: Picea engelmannii; assembly: GCA_009831015.1. Taxonomy (NCBI): domain Eukaryota; kingdom Viridiplantae; phylum Streptophyta; class Pinopsida; order Pinales; family Pinaceae; genus Picea; species Picea engelmannii. The sequence goes on along the minus strand of ML779611.1, from coordinate 315,162 downwards.
TCTTCAATGACACAAAATGGATGTCATCGGAATTCATTATCTGCCTTATATATTCTAGAGAAAAGATTCTGACAGGTAGATACTTGGGCAACTTATACGGTGCCAACTCACACCTTTATACTCTGATATCGGTGTAGTCTTTATACAAGTACCAATCCTCGGTCTTTGTGTTGTCCGAGAGATGCATGATTCTCTAGACGTCATCATTTATTCGAGGCTCGGGCCTGCCACCTAGCACACTTACCATAGGGTGGTAGAACTGATTGATGAACTCCTTGAAACTGAAATCAGTGGAGTTGTGCTTGAGCAAGGAGGTCCATGCTGTGACTGCTTGAGGTCTACCATCTCCATCCATCTTCTGCATGGAAAAGCCAAATTTATCTGCCTAGAAGAAGAGGAACAAGTATGCTAGTATCAAGGAGTATCTAAACATGCCTTTCGTGCCAAAATTCATGAACTGTTCATGAATATTGTCTGCCAAGAATGTGCTGAAGTCAAACTGGGTGGTGGGATTTTCATCGGTAGAGAAGATGGATAGAAAACCCAGAATGGGTTCATCTACCCATTGATCTAAATAGTATCCTAACAAAGCACAAAGGGATGAGATGACCTAGTTTCCCTTAGTAGAGAACATGGAAGACGGATAAGGAGGATTTGTGGAGGGAAATTGAGCGGATGGGGGAAGGAAAAGCTCAAATATTTGAGCTCTTTGGGGGAAGGTCATTTTCTGGTATAATTCTGTGAGAATTTCCAGGTTGAAGGGAGATGCAGATTCGGCTTGGGGAATTTGCATCATCTAGTCTATGGATTCGGGCGTGATGAGGAACAGGATCTCTCTGGATGAGGAGATGACAGCTCTTTGTTCGAGAATATAGTGGGCTTGACACTTAAGAGTGAACTCGAGAAAATGGTGGATCTGAGGGAAGAGGTAGAGGGGTAAATTGGACTCCCAGAGTCCAATTTCATCACTCTGGTCCAGGAAAACTTCCTGGAGCCACGACTGGAGGTCTAAGAAATCAAAATCAAATTTTGTATCTGCGATTAATCGGTCTTTGTCGACCAGTGGGATCTTGTCCATGTCGACAGGAGGCGGGAGAAACAAATTCTCCTCTCCTTCTGTTTGTTTGGACTTTGGCGCCATTTCTGGAATAGTACCTGCAATAAAACACAACGTTAGTGGGGGCGACTGACTGTGGATGAGGGAAACAGAATGTAACAGAGGAGTAAGCGGTGAATTTCTCTGGTGTGATGGGTGAATAGCGAAGGTAAGGGGAATAATGGTAGTTTTAAGTAAACAGGGGTCGGTTGGGCACGGGAGACAGGTCAGTTGGATAATGGATAGGTTATCCAGTAATAAATGGCTAACGAATCATTTTGTGGGTGAGATGGTGGGTGAAAGTGGCTGAGGGATACAGATGGGTGACATGGAGTCTATCGATTGGAGGTAAAAGTCATAGTAAGGGGCTTGCCACGAGTGAATGGGGGGGAAGGACTGTCAGCAGTTATGGGACATGACCATCTCAGGAAAAGTGGAAGGTGATGTCCAGAGGTGACGGAGGTCTGTCAGATAGCAGGAGATGATGGGAGTCGGGGCCATTAAAATGATGCCACGTATAAAGAGGGGCCCGCCAGAGGGAAGATTCCATTCCAGACCCCCCCCCTTGGTTAAAAGCAGATCAGTCAACGGGGTTCAAAAAATACTTTGAGCCATTGATCTGAGCACCTGTTTCCTAGCCGCAGATATTTGCATGCCTTTTATCACTCATTCCGAACCCCCCCCCCCTCCATTAAAGGCAGAATGGACGGGGGGGTCTGGAATCCAATGTTGACCGTAGATCTGCGCGCTCGATCCTGGGTCGTCCAGATGCGTGCGGGTCTTATCAGNCCCCCCCCCCCCCCCCCCACCCTCCGTTAAAGATAGAATGGTCAGGGGGGTCCGGAATGATCTGTCCAGCGTAGATCTGGGCGCGATCATCTGGACCATTGATACATGATCAGAGCATAAGTGAGGGTGCGAACAAAACATGCGCTTAGGAAACTTTGGATAAATGCTTTTTCATGGGTTTTCTCCAAACTTTTCATGACTACACCACCATGGGGCTCGACCAAACGATCTTTTAAGCATCTAAAACATGGTGCAACATTTACATCAAGTTGGTTTTATTAAAATGAAGAAATGAGGCAACTAACCTATATTCTACCCTAGTTTCCTATGACAGTTAACCCAGATTAGACTGTTGGGTTAAGAATTTACTCTACCCTAGGGCTATCTGACCAGGATTAGACAGTCTGGCCAGATTTATTCACTAATCTAACCTAGACACTTTGGCTAAGATTAAACTATTTATCCAAACTCATTCACTATCCTAACAACATCAATTTAAAAAGAACTTGGCCATGCTTCAAAGGTATGGACCAAGTTACTATTATTGCATGGGGCTTTTATTGAATTATTTTATGCCTCTCTTTTCGTTTTCTTTTTTCTTTTCTTTCTTTTTTCTTTTTTCTTTTCGTTTTCAAATTATTTGCAGAATGAAATATCATTTGTCAACAAAAAATACTAGAGACAGATAATATCCCAGTCACCAGTTGATCCTATAAATTATAGGATGATAACAACAGCTCCACCTGGGGATGGTACTTGCCCTGTGAAGTGCCAAGAATCCTGGTTCCTGCCATTCTGAAAACTTCTGCCTAGTAGCCTTCGTTGATTGATTGGATTTATTCTCAAAAATTGGAAGAACAGTGGTCAGTGGCTTAGGGCCTTCTCTTCAGGCTTCAACCAGCTGACTAATGTTATTCACTCATAAAATGCAGGCGAAAAATAAAAATGGTTTGTACAATGGAGAGTGAAAACTTGAGTCTCTACTGAGGTGGAACATAATGTTTTAGCATTCTGCCATTTACAGGTCTTCCTGGCAGATCTGTCCCATCAACATTGTTCAGCAAGAAAGCATTGTTCCCCTTGAATGCTTGGATCATGTATGGTCCTCTCCACAGACTATCAAATTTTCCATGTTTTCCCTTGTCTTCATTTCTGGCGTCCCATCTCAGCACTAAATCTCCAAGCTCAAAATCATCTTCCTTGGTTCTTTTGTCAAAAATCTTCTTTATGCTTTCTTGGATTACCTGAGTCTTGTTGAAAAATTCTTCCCTAGACTGTTTCAAATGGATCTTCTGGTTGATCCTTCTCTGTGAGTCATTTGGCTCAGCTTGTACCTCTTGGAGAAACTCATGACAGGGACTCCTAAGGAAGTGGGAAAAACTGCTTCTGTGCCATAGACCAACTGGTATGGTGACATACCAATTGACCTCTTGGTGGTCAGTCTGTCAGCCCATAAGGCGAACACCAACTTGTTATGCCACGATTTCTTGTTTTCCTGCAACGTTTTCTTGATGATGTTTACCAGGGTTTTGTTTGAGGATTTTGCCAGCCCATTCCCCTGAGGGTAGTAAGCTGTGGAATGTCCCAAACCAATGTGATACTGGTTGCAGAAATCTATGAGTTTCTTCGACTGAAAAGCAGCTGCATTATCAGTTATAATCTTTCTAGGACATCCAAAGCRAGACAAGATATTATTTTCAAGGAATTTGATAATAACAGAGTTAGTGGCTTGCTTGCTTGGTACTGCTTTGATCCATTTGGTAAAATAATCAGTGGCAGTGAGAATCCACCTGTGTTGGCCTGAAGAAGGGGGGTGTATTTMTCCAATGAAGTCCAATCCCCATTGCTGGAAAGGGGCTTCAACTGAGATCGGTTTCAAGGGGAGAGGAAGGAGTTTCCTTTTACCTTCAAACAGTTGACATTGATGGCATGCAGTCACTTTATGATGTACATCAACGAACAGGGTGGGCCAATAGAAACCAGCCCTGAGGATTTTGTTGGCTGTGACCTTCCAGTTCAGATGGCCACCACATTCTCCTGCATGAAATTCTTGTAACACTTTGTCAGCTTCATCTTTCAATAAACAATTTAATAGAATGCCTCCAGGATCTTTCCAATACAAATTTCCTTCTAGAATATAGAATTTTAAGGCTTTCAACTTTAAAAATCTAGCTTTAGTCTTAGTCAAACCAGGGGGAGCTTGTAAATTTTGCGAAACGAATATAAGGTCTGCATACCACGGAGAGTTGAGAAATACCTCTTTCACACTTGGAGTCGCCATCTCGCCATGTTTATCTGCTACAGCTAAAAAATTAATGTCAAGAGCATGGAAATTTGAGTCAGCCATTACTTTTGCTAGGCCTTGACCCTTGATTAGTTTTGTAGGCTTAATCTCTATATCGTATTCTAAAATGACAACAATCCATTTTCCCCTTCTGCCATCCGGGTTGTCCTAGGTCAAAATGTCTTTTACTACCACGTTCAGAACATATGCAATGGTATGAGAATGGAGAATGTAGACCCTAAAATCTTTTATAGCTTTTACCAAGGCAAAAGCTTGTTTCTCCATTATCTTGTAATTCAGAGCAGCGTCTCTTAACGCTTTACTAAAGAAAGCTATGGGCTGTTCATACCCTTCACTGTTCTTTTGTAGTAATACCGCTGCTATAGTTTGTTCGGAAGCAAAAGAAAAAAGATAGAAATTGTTTTGTAAAATCAGGACTGATTAAGACAGGGGCCTCTGTGAGTGCTCGTTTGACTTGTTTGAAAGACTGTCTGGACTCAGAGTCCCATTTTATTTTCACATCCTTTTTTAGCATATTTGTAATGTTTCTAAGGACCTCGGCCAGATTTGGAATGAATCTTCGTAGAAATTTTATTCTCCCGATAAAAGACTATAATTCTTTGAGGTTTCTTGGATGTTCTAGTTTTTGTATTGCCTCGATTCTGCTGGGGCCAATTTTGATTCCATCCTTGGAGATGATGTGTCCTAGCAGTTTTCCTTCTTCTAGTCCGAAAAGGATTTTCTTAGGATTTAGAGAAATCCAAAACCTTCTACATTTCTCGAAGACGCGTTTGAGGTGTCGCAGATGTTCGTCATCAGATCGGGAAAACACAGTTACATCATCTAAATAGACGACAATAAACTTACCCGATTCTTCCACAAAGGCGATATCCAATGCCCTCTGGAATGTGGTTCCAATGTTCATCAAACCAAAAGGAATTTTCACATACATGAAAGTGCCCCATGGTGTGGTGAAAGCGGTTTTGTCTTGGTCATCCGGGTGAACTAGGACCTGATTATAAACCGAGAACCCATCCAGCAGAGAAATTCGACTGGATCCAACCACCCTTTGCAGGATGTGGTCCATTTTGGGCAAGGGGTAATTGTCCTTCAGGGAGACCTTATTCAGATTTCAGAAATCAATGCACAGTCTGATTTCCCCAGATTTCTTACGTGTAGGGACCAGATTAGAGACCCATTTAGAAAAACGCAACGGGACTATGATTTTGGCATCGTACATTTTTTTGATTTCCTTTTCTATCAGAGGGAGAAACTTGGAATTTATCCTCCTAAGTTTCTGTCTGAACAGTTTTTGTTCTTCTTTTATTGGAATCCTGTGCTATATGATGTTGGTATCGTAAGATTTCAAATCCTCATAACCCCAGGCAAAGACATCTGAATATTCTTTGAACAACTCGATGTATTTGAGTTTTTTCTCAGGGGGCAGTGATTTGGACAATTTAACTATCCTGGGTTTCTCTTTAGTCCCTATATTACAGTCTTCTTCCTCTTGTCCATGTGCTTCAATTTTGGGTTTTTTGGCTACGTCGTTAAAATCAAACAAGTCCTCTAAAGGAACTAGACCCCTAGGCAAAATGTTTCTTTTCAAATGTAAAACATCGGCATCCATTTCGTCATCGCCTAATTCTCCTGAATCTACGCTATTTACACTATCAATTTCAAAATCAAATCTATTTACATTTTCATCTTCGTACTCTAAATCTATATTTGTACATTCAAAATCAGTTTTACACTGCAGAAAGTCTTCGATTTGATCATCATTACCAAACACTTGCCAGTACCTGATATTATCAGGAATGGTTGGTCTGCATTTCACCTCCACAGTGTACGGGCGAGTTGGGTGGAAAGGAATATTACATGTGGCTGCTGACGTAGCCAATCCGTCCGCAAGAATGTTTTGTCCCCTCGGCATTACCTGCAAGTCAACTTCAGTGAAACATCTAAGGGCATCAAGAACAACATTCCTATAAGATCTAAGACGTGGGTGTTTGGCAATGTACTCACCTTTGATTTTCTTGATTATCAACTCAGAGTCACCTCTTACCATAATTTGTTTAGCACCAACTCTTTTCAAAAGCTTCAGACCGAGCATCAAGGCTTCATACTCGACAATATTGTTAGTGCATTGGAAATTTAATTTGTAAGAATGGTTTTCCGAATACCTGTTTCTGTAATTATGCAGCCAAACTCCTGCTCCAACTCCTTCTTTGCTCACTTCTTCATCAATATCCATGCTCCAGAAATCTGCCGGTAATTCTTTAGTTATCACGTTTTTCATCCTTGCTAGCTCAATGGTTTCTTGGCCTTCATCTTGACTAGATGTATCTTCTGTCAGCTGAGTATCTTGTTCTCCCGTCTCACCATCATTGTACAAGATAAAAGAATCCAAGTCGGAATGCGCAGAGTAAAGGGGATAGTTGTGTGGTTTTTCTTGGCTACTGACCATGTATTTCATCAATGTTTCTCTGTATACCCTTCTTTGTTGCCCGAAAACTGGGATAGTGGCATAAGAAATATATAGCTGCAGGGTTCCTCTCAACTTAGCCCCCCAAGATCAGGATAGAAACATTCCATACTTCGGAGGGATGTCTGCAACTACCACATCCATTACCATGCTCTTCGCAGGAATCTAAACCAAGGTGATGCATAGGTCCTTGATCAAACCAATACACCTAACTCTATTAGAGTCGAATGAGTGTAAATCCTTGTAAGGTCTGGTGACCTCCAGTCCCAGTTTCTCCATCACTTCTTTAGGCATCAGATTATGGGAAGCACCCGAATCCAGCATAGCGTTATGCAAGATCAGGTCATGTATGTTTAGGCTGATGTAAAAAGGAGCGACATCACCAATATCATCTCGACCATCTACTTCAGGTCCGAACAGAAGTTCGGGTTGATCATCAGTAAGGTTCACAGTGTCTGAATGATTTGTTGATCCAACGGTCAAGGCCTTTGTGCCTATGTCAGTTTCAATGGTCAATGCTTTAATCACTTGTGAACGATAAACGTCTTTGTTCATCAACTCAGAAAGTGGGATGGGAATTTTTGCTTTGGCCAATTCTCCCTCAAGGTTGAAAGGCGTAGGAGCTCTTCCTTGGATCATCAATTCTGGTTTGTCCACCACACTCTTCTGGCCAGAAGTACTTGGTGGATTAGTAGGTGAAACCTCGGGCTGTGACGATCTTTTAAGAATAGTAAGGTTTTTCTTTGCGGGAACTTCGGCAGTGCTCTTTTCTGGCATCTTCTCGGTAGATGGCTCAGAGGTCTTCTTGGTTTCGGTCACCTTCTTCGTTTCAATTGTCATTTTTGGGGAACTCCCTTCCGTCTTTTTACTCTGCAGATTATACTGCCGATGTACCTCCAAAATGGCATTTTTGAATGCCTGTTGTTCTGTGTCTTTAGCTTCTTCACTTACGTTTGTTTGTATGAGAAGAAAAAGTTCTTGCTCTTCTTGGGTAAGAAAAATAGCTTCGTTATCGTGAATACCCATGATATTTATGTGAGTATCCTTTAGTTCCTCAATCACTTCCTCCCCTTCATCAGCATAATTTTCTTGCAGGGGAGGTATGATCTGCTGATCCAGACCTCTCTGCTCTCTTTGATCCCTAGGATCTCTCTGTCTGATTTGAGGGGGGTTTCTCCTAAAGTTAGGATTCTGAACCTGAGGAGAAGGTGGGTTGTCTCTTGGAGGATTTTTGTCTGACACAGTAAGTCTTTCCATCATTCTTTCCATTGCTCTGGCCAAAGAATCCAATTTGGAATCTGAGGTTGATGTGGAAGGTTCTTCTTTAATTGTAACTCTCCTTTCTGACCTCTGACGTGCTCTTTTTGCCAACAAATTGGCCTCCACACTTATCGCACTTTTCTGCATATCTTCCCTTAGTTGGTATGACATGTCAACATCAAAACCATCAGGGAATTTAATCAATGCCAAACCTTGTGGAGGTCTGATTTCAGCTGGGATTGCATTGTACAGGTTATTGAAATGAGTGCAGTAATCTTGTACTGTCTCACCTTGATTCCTTCTAATATTCTCGTATTTTGACAATATTTGGAGAGGATTTTTCTTTACCTCCCATCTGTCTAGAAAAATCCTTTGAAATGCAGTAAGGTCCGGGACTGAGGCGGCACGTAAACATTTATACCATTTATTAGCATCACCTGTCAAACTCTGGGCAAACAATCTCATTTGAACGCCAGCCTCATCTACTTCATGCAGATCATAATAATCATTCATTTTATCTACGTGTTGTTGTGCTCTCAAAGGTCTGGTTGCATCGAACTGTAGAAGTCTCGTTTGATAGTCTTGGGGCATGGCATGAAGAGGCTCAGCCAACACCAAGGGAGCATATCTAGCAGCCATGATGTGTGGAGGAGGTGGGATAACAGGATGGATGATCGGCGAGGTTGCGACTGAGGACGAGGACGAGGAGGGACTGGATAGCACCGAGTGAGTGGTTTGCAGTTTAGCGGTGGGAGACAAAACTTCAGGGGTTCGGGGTTGCAACAAGGTTGGGTCAAGAATGATTCCAGTAACAAAACTATCGCACCGTGTTCTAACCAGGATTTGTTGGGAAAAGGTGTCAAAGTCAGGGTTTTGAAAGGTGATGGGTTCCCCTGAAAATGAAAGGGACTTATGTAAGGGAGTATGATTCACTGAGCCTTCAGCTATGGCCCTTTTCCTAAGAAAATGTTCTGGGTTATCTGTCACTATTGTAGGTTCTGGGTCTGGATGAGATCGAGTATAGAATTTCTTGGGAGCTAGATTTCTTTTTGATATATATATATATATATATATATTAGTTTTATGAGTCCGAAAATAATATGTACAAATTTTAATCAACCTCTAAACATTACTTTCTTCTCAAATTTGCAATCTTTTAGGAACAAACTTTCTTTTTAGGGAAAAGAAAACGTGGGATTATAAATTTTATGTTCTTTCCTCAGTATGGTCGCCACTATGTTAGCACTTAGCAAATTTCCTAGAGGTTGACAGCAGAAGAAATCTACTAAGGTAAATTTATCCAACCACTTTTGAAGCTGGGATCTAGCCCTTCCAACTTCAGAGAGGGATCTCTCTATATGATTTAGCTATGTTTCCAACTTTAAATATTAGGCTAAGTAAACAAATAGGTCGGTTTTGTTGTCAAAGTGTTTTTTCGAATTGGTTGAGACAGTCTACACATCCATTGGGCTATGGGGTCTGTGTTTTAATAAAATATGAAATACAAACCAGAAATGCAAAGGGAAAACTTTCACATGGTGAGATAATATAATCACTGGATCTTTTAGTAGCTTAAATGATGAACAACAGAAAAGATGAGAAAGATAATTTCAACAAAGAAGCAATTAAGAATTTCTTTATTAAAAACACCAGAAGATAAAACACTAAAATATTTCTGAGTCAAAAATATGGTATATGAGATAAATCCTGCAACATTCGTTACTCTTAAAGATTAGATTCAGAAAACAGTATGATAACAAAGTGAGCATAGCATTCAACTTAGAGAGAAAAACATCACCAATGAGTACACGCAAGAATCCTGTAAAAGTGTCTCTTTTTATTAATGGAAGATCTCTTCAAAAAGATTACAGTCTGATAGCGTTAGGGTGTGAATATAAACAACCCTCAATACTTCGAAATATGAAGTATTTATAACTCAAATTACAAATGTTCCTATCATTAATGACCAGGACATGCTAAATCTATTTTTAGTCTAACTAACTTAACAAATTTCCTGAATCTAGGAACTGCTTGATGATGTGGTGTAACTGCACGCTGATTTCTGGGTGGGTCGTTGATGAAGCCTCTGCACGACTTCATCTAACTGGACAACTGACTGGACTGGGACAACTCATCTGCTAATCGATCAGATCATAGACTTCCTCCCATCTAAGATGACTGGGCACGTTAACTTTGAGCAGCCTTCGATACACTTCGTCCATTTCTGTGTACTTGGAAAATGTAGGCTTGGCGAGGAAGATGTATCGAATCTCGTGTTGGATGTTGATGTCCCACTGAAGGGAATCCAGAAATGCCTTGCCAGTGATGCTCCCTTGAATCCCTGCAAACTTCGAACTGTCTGTAGACACATCAGCCAATCTCTTCTTGTAATCTGGGAGTGTCATCAATTTATCATTGATCACCTTCAGACCAGGAAGAACTTTCTTCTAGAGAGCCTCAATCTTACTGAAGAATCTTTGTACCCCCAGGTCCATGGCCTGAACCTTTTCTTCCAATTGAAGCATTAATCCTCTCTTGGTCAAAACTCTTTTGACCTCAAGGATGGTCTTTGTTCTGTCTTCAATCTTCAGCTCTTCCCTGGTCTTAGAATTGAGGAACTTGATGATCTCGTTCGCCTATGTTGGCATGTCTCCCAATTCTACTCTGATCTTCTCGATGGCCTGTTTGCTTCTCTGGACCAATCCATTCTTCTCAAACATGACTTGGATCATGGGCCATATCTCATTTATGGACTTAGTGATATCTGTCCATACACTCTCTTTAACCTCAGCCAAAGTTTTTCCCGCCACTGTTTGCTTCCGGAGCTGTTGTAGCTCCTGCTTGAGCTACTCTGTCACCTACTTTTCCTTGGAGAGGCTAGTCTGAAAGGAAGATTTGAGTTCTTGCAGGTTCTCAATCTCCTTTTTTAGCCTGTTGATCTATGTTTCCTGCAGGTTCATATTTTCCATGGACTTAGCCAAGTCAACTGTCTTCTCCATGGAATTAGCTTGAGTTGTGTTTGAACATTGTTCAGGGACACCTGCAATTTGGATGCAGAAGTGGAAGCATGCGCCAACGTATAGAAAACCATTTCCCCTGTCTGCTTGTGCAGATCCATCTGATCGGCCGGATGCACCTCCTTCGTCTGGAATTCGAAGGTGGCCCTTTTATAGTCGGTGATCACCTTGGGATCTGGTACCTAAGCCTGGAGGAAGGCCATGTGCATTCTACCCTTCTCTGTGTCAAATGCCGACAACAACCTATGTTGCGTAGTCGACATCTGCTTCCAAAATTTGGCGCAAGTACTGCTGGTCAGGGTCTGGTTCCTTTTCTTGATCAGCTCGTAATTCTCGAAAATACTCATCTTCGGTCCCACCTTGCCTGGATGAGTGTTCAATGAGGAGTCTGTGGATTTCTTCGGCAATGTTGGGGTGATGACCTTATGGAGGCTCGAACCGAAGGGTGGAATACCAACTTTGGTCACTGTAGTCAACGGGGCTTCTTTTTCCCCGGTCGAGCCAGGAGCTGCAACAGTCTTAGGCCTCTTGGTATGCAGCTGGAATTCCTCAAAAGATACCTCAGTGACAGGCAGAGATAAATATTGCCTCAGAATTTTCTCTTTTGGGACCTATGGCATGGTTGTTTGTGACACATTGGTGGGGGGATCCTGTTGTTCCACTTCGACCGATGTGTTAGGCTCCCACACTGTCTGATTTGAAAATTTTTCCACTTCAGGCCTAGCTTTGTGAACATATGGGATGTTCTTGTTCTTCACCCTCATCTCTGAGATGATCCCATCTGGATCATAATGCCATGGGAAACTTATGGAGAACTTCATCTCCCTTATCATCCTGTCTGCTTCTTGCCCAATGCCACGATTATTGCAGATGAAGGAGCCAATCTACCCCTTGATTCTTAGCTGTTGTTTTTTCTTCAATGACACAAAATGGATGTCATCGGAATTTATTATCCGCCTTATATATTCTAGAGAAAAGATTCTGATAGGTAGATACTTGGGCAACTTATACGGTGCCAACTTGCACTCGTATACTCTGATCTCGGTGTAGTCTTTATACAAGTACCAATCCCCGGTCTTTGTGTTGTCCGAGAGATGCAGGATTCTCTAGACTTCATCGTTTATTCAAGGCTCGGGCCTGCCACCTAGCACGCTTACCACAGGGTGGTAGAATTGATCGACGAACTCCTTGAAACTAAAATCAATGGAGTTTTTCTTGAGAAAGGAGGTCCATGCTATGACCACCTGAGGTCTACCATCTCCATCCATCTTCTGCATGCAAAAGACAAATTTATCCGCTTGGAAGAAGACGAACAAGTATGCTAGTATCGAGGAGTATCTAAACATGCCTTCCATGCCGAAATTCACGAACTGTTCGTGAATATTGTCTTCCAAGAATGTGTTAAAGTCAAACTGGGTGGTGGGATTTTCATCGGTAGAGAAGATGGATAGAAAACCCAGAATGGGTTCATCTACCCACTGATCAGAATAATATCCTAACAAAGCACAAAGGGATGAGATGACCTAGTTTCCCTTAGTAGAGAACATGGAAGACAGATAAGGAGGATTTGTGGAGGGAAATTGAGTGGATGGGGGAAGGAAAAGCTTGAATATTTGAGCTCTTTGGGGGAAGGTCATTTTCTGGTATAATTCTGTGAGAATTTCCAGGTTGAAGGGAGACGCAGAGTCGGCTCGGGGAATTTGCATCATCCGGTCTATGGATTCGGGCGTGATGAGGAACATGATCTCTCCGGACGAGGAGATGACGACTCTTTGTTCGGGAATATAGTGGGCTTGACACTTAAGAGCGAACTTGGGAAAATGGTGGATCTGAGGGAAGAGGTAGAGGGGTAAATTGGACTCCCAATGTCTAATTTCATCACTCTGGTCCAGGAAAACTTCCCAAAGCCACGACTGGAGGTTTGAGAAATCAAAATCGCATTTTGTATCTGTGATTAATCGGTCTTTGTCGACCAGTGGGATCTTGTCTAGGTCGACAGGAGGCGGGAGAAATGGATTCTCCTCTCCTTCTGCTTGTTTGGACTTTGACGCCATTTCTGCAACAGTACCTGCAATAAAACACAATGTTAGTGGGGGCGACTGACTGTGGATGAGGGAAACAGACTGTAATGGAGGAGTAAGCGGTGAATTTCTCTGGTGCGATGGTTGAATAGCGAAGGTAAGGGGAATAATGGTAGTTTTAAGTAAACGGGGGTCGGTTGGATGCGGGAGATAGGTCAGCTGGATAACGGATAGGTTATCCAGTAATAAATCGCCAACGGATCATTTTGAGGGTGAGATGGCAGGTGACGGTGGCTGAGGGATACGAACGGGTGACGTGGTGGCTATTGATTGGAGGTAAAATTCATAGTAAGGGGCTTTCCACGAGTGAATGGGGGGGAAGGACTGTCACCAGTTATGGGACATGACCATCTCGGGAAAAGTGGAAGGTGGCGTCTAGAGGTGACAGAGGTCTGTCAGATAGCAGGAGATTATGGGAGTCGGGGCAATTAAAATGATGCCACATATAAAGAGGGGCCCTCCAGAGGGAAGATTCCATTCTGGAAMCCCCCCCCCTTGGTTAAAAGAAGATCAGTCGGGGGGGTCCGAAAAAGACTTTGAGCCATTGAGCTGAGCACCTGTTTCCTATCCGCCGATCTTTGCACGCCTTTTATCACTCATTCCGGACCCCCCCCCCTCCATTAAAGGAAGAACGAACGGGGGGGTCCAGAATCTAATGTTGACCGTAGATATGCGCGCTTGATCCTGGGCCGTCTAGATGCGCGTGGGTCTTATCAGCGATTCCAGACCCCCCCCTCCATTAAAGGTAGAATGGTAGGGGGGTCCGGAATGATCTGTCCATCGTAGATATGGGCGTGATCATCTGGACCATTTATACATGATCAGAGAATAAGTGAGGGCGCAAACAAAACATGCGCTTAGGAAACTTTGGATAAATTCTTTTTCATGGGTTTTCTCCAAACTTTTCATGACTACACCACCATGGGGCTCTACCAAATGATCTTTTAAGCATCTGAAACATGGTGCAACATTTACATCAAGCTGGTTTTATTAAAATGAAGCAATGAGGCAACTAACCTATATTCTACCCTAGTTTCCTATGATAGTTAACCYAGATTAGACTATTGGGTTAAGAATTTACTCTACCTTAGGGCTATCTGACCAGGATTAGACAGTCTGGCCAGATTTATTCACTAATCTAACCTAGACACTTTGGCTAAGATTAAACTATTTAGCCAAASTCATTCACTATCCTACCAACATTAATTTAAAAAGAACTTGGCCATGCTTCAAAGGTATGGACCAAGTTACTATTATTGCATGGGGCTTTTATTGAATTCTTTTATGCCTCTCTTTTCTTTTTCTTTTTTCTTTTTTCTTTTCTTTCTTTTTTCTTTTTTCTTTTCTTTTTCAAATTATTTGCAGAATCAAATATCATTTGTCAACAAAAAATACTAGAGACAAATAATATCCCAGTCACCAGTTGATCCTATAAATTATAGGATGATAACACAATGCCAACTCCTTCTTGATATTTTGATCCATTGAAGTACAGGTTCAATATTTCAAACACAGAGTTTGGAGTCTCTTGTCCCAGTCCACCTTGGGAGATGTCATTTTAGTGTTATTGATTGGAGCATGGGCTTTTTGTTCAAACTTACTACATTGCTCAATTATTTCAGGGTTGTCATGAAATGATGATTTTGAACTCTAGGAAATTAATACCATGGACAAACACAGTGATAAATTACCGAACTCAGACTCACACGAGTAAATTCCTTGGACTGGGAACTCAGAAGGTTCTTTTGGGGCTTCCAAGTCTATGACAATATGCTTCAAATATTGTTGTTAGTTGGGTTTTATTATTTTTTGGTTTCCCTTCAATGGTAACCATAAGTGGGACCAATTTGTACTAAAATATCTATGTAATTTTTCAGACCAGTCCTTGCTTAACAACATCCCATAGGCCTTCAGAATGTCTACAATTATGATATCTATGAACTGATGAAAATTTGGGTTAGAGGAAATCCTAATCATAACATCCTTTAACTCTCCGATAACTTTCACTTTAGTTCTATCTAGTTGAGTTATATGTGTCTCGATTTTGGTATGGGTATCATTTAACTTCTTGCATACTGAAAGAGGCATCACATTGGAGGAAGCACCAGAGTCAACCAAGAAATTTTGCAGGTTCCTATTATAAATTTCAAAGCTTAGCAGAAAAGGTGGAACAAATGATGTAGGTTTCTTATCAGTTGTCATTGTATTAATGTGGGGCTTATGAGTATCCTCACGTTTTCTTGTAACTAATATTGAATGTGGGCTTGGATTTGTCACGAGGTTATCATCCTCATCTAGAGCTTGCACCGATAAATATTTTTGTTGAGTAATTCTACAGAAGTCCATCACCAAAATATTAGCTTTCAATTTCTTCAGGTATTCTACCACGTTATACTCTAGATTTGTTGTCTTATGATCCAGGAACTTCAAGTCAGAATTCAACGGTGGGGTCAGTTGAGCTAAGACGTAGATTTTGGGGTTTTCTTAGGAGCTTGTACAATGGTAGGTTGGTTTTTCAAGATAGGTGTCTCACTCCTATTTTGGTCTACCAAAATTTTGGAACATTCTTCTTCTTCCATAGGGAATTCAAAAGATGATGTGTGACTAACATCCCATAGAACCATAGTTGTTTTCTCAGGTGGTTCACTCTCCTCATTTTCTGTAGTACTCAAGGTATAATCATTGGGTTGTTGAGTTAGATAACAACCATCCGATAACTTGTTTTCCAATAGATTCATGGAATTTACCCATTGAGGGAAATCCTTTTTGGAATGATGTTTATAATGATAGTTACGGTATGAATCTGAGGCCACCTCTTCCAAGTCAATGTTCAAGTTAGAAGGGGGAGGTTCTAAGGCTTTAAAAGGTGGATTATTTCTAAAGAAATGTTTGTAAGGTATAGGTTTTTATGTGCCTTCCTATGCATTTCTATTCATGTCTACAATTTAGTTGGACACTTTCTTAACCATCCTTTGTAAGATCTCCATATCTACATTGTCCTTTTCAATATTTTGTTTAGTTTGTTTGTCGAGAGTTCATTTCAACATAAGTTCTTGTCTAGGTGCCTGTGATGTTTCTTTCTTCAATAAAGATATCTTACTGTCTTTACACCCGTTCATTTGAAATTCAATAATTTTTGCCTTCTCAAAATTTTCGGCCAAGTTTGGTTTAGTGACTCTTTTAATGAACATGGAGATAGAGGTCAGTAATGTGTTGGCATACACATCAATTTGTAATTATTGTGAGGTCTTGGAATTTGTTTGAAAAGTGTTGAGGATAGTCGTGAGATATTAGTTGAACTTGAATTTCTCCTTGGGGCTCATGGAGGTGGTGAAACATTGAACCATCAGGGCCCCGATATTTGTTTCTTTGACAAATTTATCCAGGAAATATTTTTGAAATTTCACCCAATTGTTAATGGATCCGACTGGGAGGTTGAAACACTATGTTTAAGATGATTTCCCAAAGGTACAAGGGAACAATATTCACACTACGTCTTCATGTTGGAAATTCATTAATCTTATTGCTAATATAAATTTCTTGATATGGTCCTCGGGCAAGCTGGAGGTTTTAGGATCAAATTTGAGAGATGTTTTTCTGGGTGCCTAGGAAAATTATGTAATCTCCCTGGTAAGGCTAGGGAATCCCTGGCCAACCATGGATGATTGTGTGTGGTTTTCTTGTTACGCATTTGTTGGTGGTTACCCTCTGGGACTTATTCATTGTTATATTCCATATTATCTAACTCATTATCTAAATTTTCTGAATTAGAACTTTCTTCCTCAGACTTTGAATCACTTGTGATAGAATAAGTACTTGTGGGTGGGGTTATGACTGGGGTTTCAGGAATGAAACTAAGAGGTTGATCAATTTCAGTAAGGGAAAAATCAACCAGATATTCAATCATATGAACAAAGGTATGGTTTGGGGTATCAAAAACCGGTCTTATGGTTTGCTTCTCGTGGGGAAGAAAAGGAGCTAATGGAAAATCTTTGATCTATCAAGCGTAATATCTTGTAATTATTCTAAAATCATCGATTTTGTCATGAGGGATTGCGTAAGGTATTTATGGGTGAAGGTATGATCTTTCTTAAGTATGTGGTGACTCACTCGTGGTGGGTGTACCTTCAATATTAAGGTTGTCCTGAGAAGGACTAGCTATGCATGTGGGACATTTTGAATCTATAGGCTATTTGAGATAAGTTTATGTTTAAAGAAATGTTTTGACTAGCCATGCATTCGTCAAGCCCTCCTTCTAGTGCCAATTTTGTTGAGGGGTCAAAATTCCATTTAACTCAACAGCAGGAATCACACCCAGAGATGAGGCCCAATTAGACTCTTCCCTATTTAGATTAACACAATTATCTAGATGAATGGTATGACAAGTTCTGATGGGATTTACTATGTTATCAAATGAGTCTTTTTAGATTGTTTTTGTTTCTTTATAAAAAAAATTATTAAGAGTTTGATGAATGAATCCTTAAGAAGGATGGGCTTAGTCTAAACTCTTACCAATATCATGTAGATGACACATTTTTTCAACCAATATCAAAAAATTAGTATTTCCTTATTGATCAATGAACAACAATCATCTAAGAAAAGGAGAGTATTCCAAGAAATGACACATAATTAGAAATAATTCAAGTTACTGTATAACACAATTTTATAACACCATCATATTCATGTCGATATACATTTAGTGACTGCAACATTTCAAGATAAGTTAAAAGAACAATTATTGTCTTACTAAACTGCTTGTAGTAGTCAATCAACAAAGTAGAACAATCCAAAAATTGAGTTACTCCACAATATTCGGAAATAATTGTCTTCGCCTCTACAGGAGATTAAATATTAAACTTAAAAAAAGTTCTTTGTCTAATCCTTCACTATTAAAAAACCATTGACGCTTCAAAACGAGGTTGACCTCTTTATTTATATCAAAACTTCATGCAAAAACTTATTACAAATGCTTGCTAAACAAGAGATAACAAAAAATAAAGTGGATCATGTCTACAAGGAAGCTATCAGTGAGATTTCGTTAACTCATAGTGTTTGCTTTGTCATATTCTGTCCATTTGGAAAAACTATCTTTACAAGTGTGTAAATATGGGAATCAATGTTGGTCCATCGACATGCTCAACCTGTCCTTCATCTCCATTGCACGGTCTTTGAATCTGTCGACCTTAGATCCTAGATGTTGTAGGACCCATATTATCCCTATCAGCCCATTGGTGAGTCCTTTGACCTTTCCTTTATTGAGCTTCTAAATATCCTGAACCTTAGCTTCAAACTCGTCATCCAACTCTTCGAATCGTGGCGCTATGGGGTGCAAGTCAACAAAGTCGTCTTGGGAGATGAATATCTATCATTTTATGATTAATGTGGTCCTAATTTCTGAGACACTCCTCCCATATTTCTTGCATTTTTAGTTGTGGTTATTTTACCATTTGTATCTAATACTCTGTGGCTACTCTGAATCTAGATAAAATCTCCTCTATAAGCATCCTAATGCCATGTTCTTCTTCGCCTCTACCTTTCTACATCTCTCTGATATATTCAATTTGTTCTGATACCTGACGATATTTCTCGTACAATCTCATAATCTCCTTATATGTCCTGAGGCCTAGCAAGGTCTCTTCTTGAAAGCCAACAATCTTGTTTATAAACACCTCCCTATCTGACTTAAACTGACTATAAATTTATATGAATTTAATATTGATGAACCTTACTGCTTGGGTGGCATCCTGATAATATTCCACCTGATTCCTATGGTGTGCCAATTCTTCCATCATAGATTCAACTTCTCGTTCATATTTGTTTTCTTTTTCTATGGTGAAAATGAATATAGCTATTCCTTCTCCTAGCAACTCACTTACCCTAAATTGTCTAGAATCCAACAGGGTTTCCTCTGTGGTGATCATCACAACACAAGCAATGGCCTGGACATCAACCACTTTGTCTATAGGCTCTGGGATTGGTTGGTACCCCCATGTGAGAACATTCCCTAATATTATTGGTTTATGAAATTGTTCAACACCGTTTTCTTGCCTTTGTCAACTTCAAGCTTCTCATGACTAGTCCTTGTACCTAATATTTGAGTTGTTAGAGGCTTCTCATAAACTTTTGTTGACCCCATCTCTGTCCCAATATGTAGATATCTGATTTTCTCTATAATTGGGGAACTTCCCATGATACTTGTCATTTTTCCTTCAGTTTACGCTACTAATTGTAAGAGTCCAGAGTGTGTGGGAGGTCTCGTTGAGGTTTCCTTGGGTTCCCTGTCACCTTCCATTTCTTCATATTTTTCTCCTTTCTTGGGGTTACCTTCGAATGATTCTTCAATATCTGGACTTCCTTTCTCTTTCAATGGCCGAGGGGTTTGGTATGGAGTGGTATGATCACATTCAGTTGCACTCGGGTCCTCTCCTATATCCAAAGACTCTGACCTCTGATATACTAGTGTGCTTAGTACCTCTGTTATTTATTTGTTTGTAATAGGAACTGCAGTATAAGTTTATTCCACATCATTTTCATATACTATGATTAGATTAGCAATGAGAGGAGCTACTTTCCTGAGGGTGGAAGGTCTCATTGATAATAAATGGGTTGTCCCTATTCCTAGTTCCCATGTAGAAATTTTCTCTAAGGTATGTTTCTCATTGTCTCCTTCTACTGTTGTATTTCTTGGGGATACTAACTCCCCAACTCCTATGAATGTGGCCAGGGTTATTACCACGGTTGTTCCTTAAAAAAATATGAAAATGTCCCATGCATTTGAATCATCCTTTCAGAACCATCCAAGAGTCTTTGTGGCTCAGAACTATCTACTATCTTCTCTGCACTTTCCTGTCAAATTGCTGCCATGGCTATTTGTCTAAACATCTTTTCTAGAAAGTTCAATTGTTCATCCCTAGGAAAGACCATGAACCTAATCGGGTCTAGTTTTCCTTTCCTCTGTAAAAATTTGTCCCAGCTCAAAGCATTATCTGTGAAAATTTCATCCTCTAAATCATCACCCGGGTAATGCCAATGAGACACTACTAGATTAGCATGTTCGACCATTAGTTTTCTAGGGTCGTGCCTCATGTACCTCTTGGTGAAAAACATATATTCTATTTGAATTTTATCTTCTTATCTATCATGTGTGGTATCTGTTGGTGATGGAAGTCACTCCTAGATTCTAGCAGGATCAGAGCCCGACGCCCATCAGTTAATGTCGCGATTTTTTTATAAA
This sequence comes from Picea engelmannii, assembly GCA_009831015.1. Taxonomy (NCBI): domain Eukaryota; kingdom Viridiplantae; phylum Streptophyta; class Pinopsida; order Pinales; family Pinaceae; genus Picea; species Picea engelmannii. Next base: position 294,916 of record ML779611.1, on the reverse strand, counting down.
ATGGATGATCAAATGGAAGTAAACTCAGGACAACATCATTTCAACTCTAAAACTAGGTCAGGCATGCATGGGTAAGTGAGGTATTAGATAAACTTCAAACAGTGAGCTGTAATAAGGGTGAGTAAGGGGGAAGACTTGTATAAGAAGAGTGCAAGGGTCTGTTATAAACAACCGGTTACTAACAGACCGAGGAAGAGAGCATCCAAATGCAAGATCTTCTTACATTCTAACACAGGAAACCAGAGAATACAACGATGCGACGATAAATCCTTTATCATAACAAAATTGCAACAATTCATGTGAATCATTCGATCATGAAATCCCTTAGTGTGATATGAAACTTAGATGGAGGAGAAAAATTGTTTGTCATAAAACAAGAAATCTCACCTACAAAAATGCATAACCAGGGGGCTAGAATGGTTGTTAAAACTTTACAGTCGGGAGCTTCGCTCTACCATCGATAGATACCCCCAAAATGGCGAAAACACCTACATATACTTAAAACAACAACATCAACAAAATTGAGACGCTGCATTAAAAAACATTGTGTCTGCATGGCCTCTGACAATCTACACCTGCAGTCTCTGAATGATCGTGCACATATGGCAGACGCAATCGAAAACCTGACAGTCCCGTAGGCGAATCGACGTTCTTTTAATTCGTTGCCGGACTTTCCCTTTATAGTGGAGATGATATATAACCACCACCAACTACCTTAATAACTGCTTCCTTGGGATTGAGATCGACCCGTCCAACTCGACACCTTTGGGATGTGGAGGGCCCCTCGCACTGCCACATGGATTAGCTGAACGGCTTGATGAATAGACGTGGAGGCCAGCGCGAAGGCTGGGGAGCATAATGGGAGTGGTGGATGGGCAGAGGAGACACGGAGCGCGGGGATTGACTGGATTCGAAGCAGAGACAGCCATACATAGCTGGAGGGAGAGGGTTGAAGTGCTCTTTCTGACGAGGCACAATGCCACAGGAAGATGACGGGGAAGTCATAAGGCGACAGGACTGAAGGAGGAGGAGAGGCGAGTTGGGAGATGAAGAACACCTAACATGAGGTGTCAGGCAAAAATGAGGAAAAGGTCAAAGTGTGCCACAAGGATGAATGGATAGGTGACGTGGAGAGAGGGGGGACACATGGAAGCTGGTAGGAGGACGATGGACTGAGGAAGGGCCATGCTATGAGGTGAGGTGGAAAATAGACTACAGGGGAGAGGCGGCTCGAGAGGTGACATGACGGGGGAGGGACCCATGCTGATTAAATGCAGAGAAGCAAGGGAGGTCTGGCTTGCCTGTGCGCCGTTGATCCGGGCGCTCTGATCACAACCGTTGGAGAAGTGCGCCCCCGATTTCGAACCCCCCCCCGGATTAAAGGTAGAAAGGCGGGGGGGGGTCTGGAATGGCCTTGTGCACCGTTGATCCGGGCACTCTGATCGTAGCCATTGAAGAGGTGTGCCCTTGATTCTAGACCCCCCCTTCCACTTAAAGGTAGAAAGGCGGGGGGGCTCCGGAATCCGATATGCACTATTGATCTGGGCGCGTGGATCCCTGCCATCCAAATTTGCTTGTCACTTAACCAAAGGCGTATTTTGCGTCCCGAACTTAGGGTAAGTGGATTTTTTACCCATTCCTTCGCATTTTATCCCCCCTTACAAGAAATGTTGCTAACATTAGGCTCCATGGGGGATAGAGTCGTCCCTGTGATGCTCTAAGGACTCTTTTGCAGATTCAGTGCCTTGTTGTTGCGCTATGGAGTCATTTATTAAGATAAAACAAAAATGATATTTACAAAAACAAAAGAGCCGACTGCGGCTCACAAAAAACATTTTTTCAAGAAGTGCCCATTTACTGGGCCATTAAAAACTTCTTTGCCTTCCAAATCCTGCAACCTGTAGGTGTTGTTTGAAAATAATTCAGAGACCTTGAAAGGCCCAAACCAGAGGGCATCAAACTTACTGTGCTTTCCCTTTTCCTACCTGGGTGCATCCCATTTGAGCACCAGATCACCCGTCTCGAAATCTCTCTTTCTTCTCTTCCTGTCAAAAGCCTGCTTGATCTTCTGTTGATGATCATAGGCCCTGTTCATGACCTGTTCCCTAGTCTGTTGCAATTCCACCATTTGATGAATCCTTCTGATCATATGATCCGGTTCTCCTTCAAGGTCTTGGAAGAATTTCGCCACAGACAATGCGAGTTGAGTAGGAAAGACAACTTCTGTCCCATAAACTAGTTAGAGAGGTGAGATTCCAAGGGACCTCTTTGTTGTCACCCGATTAACCCATAGAGAAAATTTGAGCTTTGAATCCCAGGCTCTTTTATTGTCTTCCAGTAATTTCTTAATGAGCTTGATCATACTTTTATTGGAAGATTCCTCCAGTCCATTTCCTTGAGGATAATAGGGAGTAGAGTGAATCAGTGAGATCTCAAACTGTTCACAGAACTTGACCAGAGGCTCAGACCTGAAAGAGGCGGCATTGTCAGTGACAATTCTGCTAGGGAAGCCAAATCTAGCTAAGATGTCCTCCAGGAAGTTGATTATCACTTTGTGAGAAGTGCTCCTGGTGGGGACAGCTTCTATCCACTTGGTGAAATAGTCCGTCACAGTCAGGATCCATCTGTGTTGGCCACTTGAGGGAGGATGAATTTCTCCAATGAAGTCTAATCCCCACTGCTGAAAGGGTGCTAAAACTACTATAGGCTTTAATGGCAGCGATTTGAGCTGTTGTTTTCCTGAGAACTTTTGGCATTTGATGCAAGCTCTGATTTCTCTGCAGAAATCAGCGAATAAAGTAGGCCAGTAATACCCAACCCTAAGGATCTTATGAGCTGTGGTCTTCCAAAAATGATGCCCCCCGCAAAGGCCGCTATGGAAATCAAACATAACCCTCTGGGCTTCTTGCAGGTCCATACATATTAAAAATATCCCTAGAGGGTCTTTCCAGTATAAGGCTTGGTCAATGAGGCAATATCTGATCTCTTTGAGCTTTAAAGCTCTTGCCTTGCTTTTTCCCATTCCATCAGGAGGCTTCAATTCTTGCAGAAAGTATAAGATATCCTTGTACCAGGGGCATGTTGCTAGGGATAAGGCACTCTGAAAATTCTTGTTGGATGACTCAGCTTGCTCATTGATGAAGTTAATCCCTAAGGCTTTGCAATTGGATTCAGCCAGCAACTTTGCCAAACCCTGCCCCTTTATCAACTTGGTGGGATTAATCTCCAGATCAAACTCTAGGATCTTGGCAATCCACTTACCTCTTATTCCATCTATGTTAGGCTGTATAAGAATGTCCTTCACAGAGGCCGAAGGAATGTATGTAGTGATCCTTGAGTGCAATACATAGACTCTGAAAGCTTTGAGAGCTTTCACAAATGCATAGGCCTGCTTTTCCATGATCTCATACCGTACTTCTGCATATCTCAATGCCTTGCTGAAGAAGGAAATGGGCTTCTCTCGCCCTTCCTCATTTTTCTGCAACAAGACCACTGCTACTATATCACAAGAAGCAAAAGAAAAGATCAGTAAATCTTTGGAATAGTCAGGACTGATCAGCACAGGTGCCTCAGTCAATGCCCTTTTTATTTGGACAAAAGATTCCATGGGTTCAGCGGTCCATTTCACTTCATTTCCCTTCCTGAGAATGGCTGTGATGTGTCTCACCAGCTCAGCAAAATTTGAGATGAATCTCCTCAGAAAATTAATCTTCCCCAAAAAGGCTTGAACTTCCTTCTTAGATTTGGGAGGTGACAGGGTCTGAATTGCCTCTACCCTACTAGGATCAATTCTCACTCCCTCTGCTGATACTATATGGCCTAATAGCTTCCCCTCCTTCATAGAAAAAAAAGATTTCTTGGGGTTTAAAGATAGGCCAAACCTCCGACACTTCAGGAAAACTTTCTCCAAGTGGCAACAGTCCTCCTTGTCTGACTTGGAGAAGACTTTGATGTCATCCAAATAGATCACCACAAACTGATCTTTCTCCCCAATGAAGGCTATATCCATAGCTCGCTGAAATGTTTCCACTGCATTCATCAATCCAAAAGGCATTTTGGCATACATGAATGTGCCCCAAGGAGTGGTGAAGGTTGTTTTTTCTCTGTCTTCAGGCATGACTGATATCTGATTATAACCAGAAAACCCGTCAATCATGGATATCCTAGATGCACCAGTTACCCTTTGCAATATGTATTCCATGTTGGGCAGGGGATAATTGTCTTTCCTTGAGCTCCTGTTCAGGTTCCTGAAATCAACACAAAGTCTGATTTCTCCACTTTTCTTCCTTACTAGGACTAAATTGGCTACCCACTCAGAATACCTCAAGGGGACAATGATTTGGGCATCTAACAATTTCTTCACTTCTTTCTCCATGACAGGTAGCAACATGGGATTTATTTGTCTCAGCTTCTGCCTGAATGGCTTAGCCTCTTCTTTCAGTGGGATCTTGTGCTCAATGACAGATGTGTCATAAGTTTTGAGGTCTTCATAGTCCCATGCAAACACATCAGCGAATTCCTTTAATAACTCAGCATATTCCACCCTCTTTTCATTGGTCAGGCTGCTTGACAATTTGGCAAACTTAGGCTCATCCTGTGTGCCAATGTTGCATTCGGCTATGTCATCATATTCATTTTAAACACCACCCTTTACTGCCACATCATTTTTGTCGAATAGTCTTTCTAAAGGGACCAGTCCCCTCAGAATGTGATTGCTAGACAGTTGAATAATCTGGTGATTATCGATTTTATTCAAGAATACCTCAAGGGGGGGTCACGTTGGGGGTCAGGATCCTGATCAATGTGCAATGCAGAAAACTCATCGACGGACTGAAGAAATTTTTCGATTTCAAGATCGTCCTCAAATACCTTCCAATGCTTTATATTATCCGAGATGGATGGCCTGTATCTTACTTCGACCTCACCATTAATCTTTGGTGGCAGGGGGATCCTGAACAAACTGGATGAGACTGCTAGGGAGTCGACCGAGGTATTTTCTTCCCTTGGGACAAAAACAATGTTGAAAGCAGAGAATAAATTATCAATCAGGTCCCATACCTCGTTTCTGTAACTTCTAAGACAAGGATGCTTGGCCTGATAAACATTCTTGACCTGTTGGATGATCAATTATGCATCTCCAAACACAACCATCTCCTTTATTCCCATTTCTTTCGCAACCCTCATACCCAGAACAAGAGCTTCATATTCTGCCACATTGTTGGTGATTTCGAATTCCAGCTTGTATGACAGAGATATGGTCTCTTGATAGGGCGATATGAAAACCACTCTGGCACCTACACCTATACTGGAGGAAGCTCCACCAAAGAACATCTTCCAAATAGAGGTGGTTGGAGGAGGTATCTCCCGATTAAGAATGGGCTGTTTTCTAATTTGTAAAGGGGCCTCAGGAGTTTCAGTGATCTGTAACAAACTAGACCCTAAATCAGTGTCAAGTGCAAAGATGGGGTAATTAGTGGGGTTTTCTTCATCAATGACGATGTAGGCTAGCTGGGATTCTCTGTACAACCTCCTGTATTCAACTCCGAAGACTAGAATGGTGGCATACATGAGATCCATTTGTAAAGTTCCTCCAAGTCTTTTAATCCAAGACCTAGACAACAACATGCCAAACTTGGGGGGAACATCGACTACCATAATGTCCATGACCACACTCTTCATGGGCAGCTAGAATAAAGAGACCACCAGATCTTTGATGAATCCAAGATATTGCACCCTCCTTGAATCAAAAGAGTACAAATCATGATAGGCCTTCGTCACTTCCAGTCCCAGCTCTTCCATGACTATCTTGGGCATAAGGTTATGGGAAGCTCCTGAATCCATGAGGCAATTATGCAACACTTTATCATGTATGTTCAAGGAGGTGTAGAAGGGAGGGGATGAATCATCTTTGTCTTCTACCATGGGACCTAGGATGACAGCTGGCTTCTCATCTTGAAGGTTTACTGAGTCAGAGGGAGGCTGGGGGGACTCAGATTGTAGCAGCTTAGAGAGGGACCTTTTAAAGTCTTCATTTTTAACTAGCTCGGAGATGGGGACGAGAATCCTGATCTTTTGGATTTCATGCTCAAAATTAAAAGAGGAAATAGGCTTAGGAGCTTCCCTTACCTCTGAGATAGGTTCTTTGGCTGCTGGCGAAGCGTCCTGAGCTTTCTTTTCTTTAGTAATGGTTGCTGCAGATTTGTCAGGCCTATTTGTTATGAGGGGCTGGTCTCGGCTGTCAAAGTCACCTTCTTTCTTTTTTGATTTGAGATTGTATCTGTTAGAAGTGTGGTTGGCCCTTTCTCCCTTACCTAACTCATGGATTTGAATGTTCATTAGGGATTTTTCATAGGCAGACTGAGTCAAATGGGGAAAAGGAGGAGCCTCTTCAACACAATGAATTTCGGGGTCGAACTCATCTATCTCCTCTCCTTCCTCATGAGTAACCAGGTTATTTTGGAGAGGGGTTTGAATCCTTTGATCCTCTCTGTCTTTTCCCCTCTGTTCCCTTGGGAAGGCCTGTGGTCCATTGTTATTAGGTCTCCTGAAACCTCTACCATTAGCATTCTGGGGATTTTTGTACATGGGCTTCCCTTCTAACTCCCACCTTTCCATCCTAGCAGAAATTGATTTTAGTACTCTAGCTGTCTCATCTGTCTGATGGGGCACAGGAGAGGAACTGGATGGGGAAGCTTCATGCCTTTTCTTGGACATGTTTCTGTCAGCAGTGTTCCTGAGTCGGTCAACAACCAATATGTTAGATTCTACCTCCACTGATGCATCCTGCATGTGAGCCAGGGTAGTGGCCCTTCTATCTCTCAGCAGTAGGCAGAAATCAGGATCAAAAGAGCTAGCATAAGTGATCTTAGCCGAGGCTTCTGAGGGATTTATCTCATCGGGAATTTTATTATACATTTTATTGAATCTCTTGGAGAAGTCAGAGACAGATTCTCCTTCCTTTCTCTTCAAAGACCCGAACTCTGTCATGTAATACATGAAGTATTTTTAATCTCCCCACTATCTCAAAAATGCATTATCTAAAGCTTCGATCCCATCAATAGATCCAAGAGGCAGGGCCTTGAACCATTTTCTAGCCTCGCCTTGGAGGCTATGGACAAAAATACTCATCCATACATCTGCATGCATGATGACATTATCATATGTGTAACTGTAAAAGGCTTCTAGGTGTTCATCTGCAGTTATGTCCCCCTCACTCATGAACTTGGGCAGTTGCTTGAGGTAACCATCTGCCGAGAGGGCATTGAGGGGCTGAGGTAACACAAGGGGAGCATACCTAGCGGCTATAATAGCCTCCATTCTGGTCATAGGGGGATTTACTCCTGCCATGGGGATATTAGGTGGAGGAGAACTTGGAGGAGAAGGAGTGTGAACAGGGGATATCGGAAAAGAGATTCCTGAAGGAAAGGGAGACAACGGGGAAGATAGAGAGAGATCTAAGGGACCTAATTGTGCAGATGCTTCTCTCTAGACAGTAATAGTAACAAAAGGAGGGGTGGTGAAACCTTCTGAGGCCTGAGGTCTGTGCTGAGGCGCAGCTTTGAGGGAGGGGGGAGTGACAAGGATCTCTCCTTCTGATGCCAGACCAGGAGGAGAAAACTTAGCAGGAACACTCCCAAAATTCAGAAAACAAGAAACCTCAGAAAAAGGATGGCTAGGAAGCTAAGAATAAGAAAATGGAGTTTTTACAAAAGGAGGTGGGGAAATACCTGGTTCAGCGGCGAAGATTTCTCCTTGAGAGGACTTCCCTTTTCTGATAATCACCTCCAGATCTTCTTCAGGTGTGGCCAGAGGCAGTTGTGGATGGGACCGCGTGTGTCTACCGCTGGAAGCCACAAATAACCCAACAGGTTCGCCTCAGTGGAGTCGTCACAATGGAGTTGCCAGGTGCATAGTAGCAATCTTCAAGGGCTCTGATGCCTGATGCACCTTCAGAATCAGAAGCTCAATGTCATTCAATCCCAGGGAATATTTTCAACTTTGTCCCCAACAACAGTGCCAGAAATGTTGGCGATGGAAGTCACTCCTGGATTGCAACAGGAGTAGAGCCCGACGCCCATCAGTTAATGTCGTGATTTTTTTATAAAATGGATGATCAAATGGAAGTAAACTCAGGACAACATCATTTCAACTCTGAAACTAGGTTAGGCATGCATGGGTAAGTGAGGTCTTAGATAAACTTCAAACAGTGAGTTGTTATAAGGGTGAGTAAGGGGGAAGACTTGTATAATAAGAGTGCAAGGGTCTGTTATAAACAACCGGTTACTAACAGACTGAGGAAGAGAGCATCCAAATGCAAGATCTTCTTACATTCGAACACAGGAAACCAGAGAATACAACGATGCGGCGATAAATCCTTTATCATAACACAATTGCAACAATTCATGTGAATCATTCGATCATGAACTCCCTTAGTGTGAGACGAAACTTAGATGGAGGAGCAAAAATGTTTGTCATAAAACAAGAAATCTCACCTACAAAAATGCATAACCAGAGGGCTAGAATGGTTGTTAAAAATTTACAGTCGGGAGCTTCGCTCTACCATCGATAGATACCCCCAAAATGGCGAAAACGCCTACATATACTTAAAACAACAACAACACAATCGAGACGCTGCATTAAAAAACATTGCGTCTACATGGCCTCTGACAATCTACACCTACAGTCTCCGAATGATCGTGCACATATGGCAGACACAATCGAAAACCTGTCAGTCCCGTGGGCGAATTGACGTGCTTTTAATTCGTCTCCGGACTTTCCCTTTATGGCGGAGATGATATCTAACCACCACCAACTACCTTAATAGCTTCTTCCTTGGGATTGAGATCGGCCCGGCCAACTCGACACCTTTGGGACGTGGAGGGCCCCTCGTACTGCCACATGGATTAGCTGAATGACCTGATGAATAGACGTGGAGGCTAGCACGAAGGTTGGGGCACATAATGGGAGTGGTGGATGGGCAGAGGAGACATGGAGCATGGGACTTGACTGGATTCGAAGCAGAGACGACCATACATAGCCGGAGGGAGAGGGATGAAGCACTCTTTCTGACGAGGCACAATGCCGCAGGAAGATGACGGGGAAGTCATAAGGCGATGGGACTGAAGGAGGAGGAGAGTCGAGTTGGGAGATGAAGAACACCTAGCATGAGGTGTCAGGAAAAAATGAGGAAAAGGTCAAAGTGTGCCACAAGGATGAATGGACAGGTGACGTGGAGAGAGGGGGGACACATGGCAGCTGGTAGGAGGATGATGGACTGAGGAAGGGCCATGCTATGAGGTGAGGTGGAAAATAGGCTGCAGGGGAGAGGCGGCTTGAGAGGTGACATGACATGGGAGGGACCCACGCCGATTAAATGCAGAGAAGCAAGGGTGGTCTGGCTCGCCTGTGCACCGTTGATCCGGGCGCTCTGATCGTAACCATTGGAGAAGTGCACCCCCAATTCCAGACCCCCCCCCGTCCCCTCCGCTTAAAGGTAGAAAGGCGGGGGGAGTCTGGAATGGCCTTGTGCACCGTTGATCTGGGTGCTTTGATCATAGCCGTTGAAGAGGTGCGCCCTCGATTCCGGACCCCCCCCCCTTCCGCTTAAAGGTAGAAAGGCGGGGGGGCTCCAAAATCAGATATGCACCGTTGATCCAGGCGCGCGGATCCCTGCCGTCCAGATTTTCTTGCCGCTTAACCACATGCGCATTTTGCATCCCGAACTTAGGGTATGTGGATTTTTTACCCATTCCTTCGCATTTTATCCCCCCTTACAAGAAATGTCACTAACAGTATCCTTCATGAAATGGTAACCTACATAGAACCCATAGGGAATGAATATCATTTTCTTATATTTTACCAGATATGCATTGAAACCTTGTAGTATAGTCTAGTGATAGATTTCCCCCAACACCAATTTATCGAGCACATGAGTCGGTTGTAGGTGTGGTTCTCCAAGGGCTCCAAAAATCCCGATGTATGTGTTTATTTCTTCCAAGTACCAATGCCCAATTTTGGATATCACCTTCCTTTCTACTTTTGATAATCTTTAGCAATCCTTCTTAAAAATTAGAAAATACACATAGACATGTACATTCACTTCATAGACATGCCAACTTAGGCTTGGGCTAGGGAAAAAATTTCCACCGCATATTTCATCTAGGAGATAAGACACCATGTAGAATGCAAGGGTTTCTTCGGGCTTTGGATTATGTGCCTCTTCTATCAGGGTGCTCAACTGTTTTGAGATTGTAGATCCCCAATTAAAAGTTCTTCCCAATGTAGAAACTGTGTGAGCCAAAGGAATCTAGGATTCAAAGAACTTGGAGCAATCCTTTTCTCCATACAAATGATAGATCAAGGCCATAAGGAAAATGTAAGGTTCTCACAGTTTCATTGTGTTGTTCTTGTTGGTTATGGAGCATGATTATCTTCCTGATTAAGAGGTTTTTTTCAGCCATGCTTGGACCCCATTCCTTAACGACTGGTTGTGGGGGGCCTTTCCCCCCACAAATATCGTTAGGGAGGTCTAGGGAGGGTGACGACAATTTTTGTAGCCCCCACTTGGTGGGGGATTCGGGGGCAACACCCCCGAAGTGATATATTGGTAAAAATTGCCTTGTAAAATATTGTAATTTTTTAGTCAATATGGATGTTTCATTATAAGGTCATATATATGATGGTAGTAATTCTGTTAGGGTTTTTTTCCCTACAAGGAAACCATCTTCTATGAGGGAATTTTATTACAACTATTTATTTTTGTGATTATTATATTCTGAGAGAGGAGATTGTGAGAGAAAGAAGAGGAAGTTGCAATAGGCATGTTGTAGGTTGTATCCCTTCATTTTGTTGGATAATAAAAAGGAAGAACCTAGAAATTTCTATGGTGGATGTAGCCCACACTGGGTGAACCACGTATATCTATGTCTCTATTGTATTGTGTATCTTCTATGTTTTATTTCTGTATTTTTTTTATTTTATTGCTCTGTGATCCTGCTTTTCTAACAATAGTACCACCACGAGGCCTGATTCATGAACTTCTTATCCTCCCTCCACCAGGATGCTAGCAATTGGACGGTATTATTTCTCTCATAGAACACTACCCAAAAATATGTGTTCAACCTGAATTCAACTTCCTTGAGCTTGTACTATGTGCTCACTTATGTCAAAAAGAATACACCTATGCACTCCCCATCCTTATTAGTCAGCAAACATTTCTATGCATCAGCATGATGGATGATACACTCCAAAACCTCAACACATGGAAATATGGGTGTCTTAATTTATACCAGGTATAATGATGACCACTTGATGTTCTTGAAAATATGGTCATCTAACCCCCTTACCTCCGGGTCACTGTGAGGTGTGAATTCTAGGAAGTGCTCATAATGAAGTTTGTTATATAGGTCCATCCAAAAAGGAAGAATTACCTTTGAAGTCGTGCCATTTTCTGTGTCTTTGAAGAATGAGGAAAAACTTCCAGGTTTATTTTGTGACATTTTGATCACTATCTCTACCTTGGGGGAAAACTCTATCTTTTTGGCCATCGAACTGGATGCCTCTCTAGCTTGCTCACTTTCTCCTTTTGGGGTCTTGGGTGACCTGCAGGTTACTGGTCATCTGGGTGACATTTTTTCTACAAAATACAATAATTTGGCTCAATACCTCCCCTATCATAAGTTTCAAAGAAAACTACGATAAATACGTGTGTGCCAAAATTATTATCTAGGCCCAATACTCACCAATTATGGATTTGTGATAACACATCACAACTTTAGCCACTTAGCAATACTGGATCAACCGTGAGTTCATGAAATAAATGAAAACAATTCTATTCAAACTTGAGTTCATTCAAATGTATTCAAATAAAAACAATTATCTCTCAATTCCACAATAATCGATTTTTCATTACAATGGATCTATGGAATATTTTCATTAATTCCATACATCACCTGTGAGAACTCTTGTAATAAAAGTGACTATCAGAACAACGACGCGAAATGACATTGGATTGTTTTATCAGGAGATTTAAATGATCATATATTAGCGCGTAGCAGTTTGTAATTGAGGGGGATTCATCCATTCAGGGTTCTTGAAGTTATGAAAAAAATGTGTGTCTCAATAGCCGACACGAAGTGAGTGACAAGGGGACGTTCTTTTTCCCACATGTGATTCAACCGGGGATCAACATGGTGAATTTTAGTAAGCCCAAAAAATAGGGATGTGTGTGGGTAGAGGGTCCCGAGATGGATGATCTCGATGAGTTTAGGGATCCTTAGAAAAATAAAACAAACGGTTCATATTGTTCATCATAAGCTCTCAGATCGAGCATTGACCAAAAGTAGGATGTGGGTTTGTAGTCTTCCTGATTGAAGGAAACTAATGTCTATCGATGCTCAACATTCTCTCATGGTCTGCATTTTTCCCTGTGTTCAATACTGGGTGTTGATTTCTAGTGTTACTCAGGCATCGACGACTATCTTTTCAACTATGTGATAAGTGTTTTGTTAATTGACCTTGTTGACACCTGATGTTGATCGACGTCAGCAACCTTACGAGCAAGAAACACCCCACATGAAGTTTGTATCTTAAATGATCGATGCCCAATTTTGATAGGCATCGGAGTTCTTGAGACTATGACATGCTTTTGACACTTAGATTGAACCTGTCGAGGCTCGATGTTGATCGGCATCAACATTTTCCCAAGCAGGAAGTGCCTTCCATGCAACTAGTATTGGACCTAGCCGATGCCCGATGTTGACTGGCGTCAACATTTCCAAACATGTGTTGCACCTTTTGACATGTGTATTATTTCATCTGATTCCCAATATTGATCGACTTCAGTGATTCATAGCGTCACCCATCAAGTGTCGAAGATCTTTTCCTTTAGCAGTGTATTTGAAGCTTTCTTTTCTAAGAAAAACACCAAGTGTTTTACATTTTCTGATCTCATTTGAAAGACATGCGACTTTGGTTTTCTTTATACTTTTATTGATTTTTATATGTAATTCAAACTATGTGAATCAATGAGCAAGTTGGAAAAATAGTAGAAATGAAAATCATGCTGAATCAAAGGAAACAAAATGCAAACGACAAAAAATAGAAAGTGGTACCCAAAAATTTGAGAATTTTAAGTGTGTGTTGAGTGCTCAACAGGTCCCAAAGACAAAAAAAATATCCAAACCATTCATTCCCCAAAATAACAAAGAGAATAAGCCATTTCATAAAGAAGGAATGGGTAAGGAGAATATGGATGAGGAAACTCGTAATGAGTTGAGAAGGAATAATTTTTCTTCAACTGCAAGGACCCATGGGAACTTGGGCACAAATGTATGGGAAAGGGAAAAGCACATTACATAGAAATGATTTGAGATAGTGAGCAGGAGGAGGAGGAAGTAGAGCAGGAACATGATTGTGAGTAGTACAAATGAATTGAGGAGCAACCACATGAAGAGGCAAAGAGTGGATCCATTGCCACTCTATCGAGTGTCCCTAAATTTCACACCTTCAAGACAAAGGGTGTTGTACATGGTCAATGATTCACATTACTGATTGATGGTGAGAACCCCACAACTTTATCGAATCATCTTGGGTGGATAAGAGAGGCACCCCTATGGTGGATATGGAAGGGTTTGATGTAGCAGTAGCTTGTGGGAGAATTATTCCTTGCATACAAAATATCTCGTAATTACTAGTTGTATTAGGAAACCACATAGTCACTGATGAATTCTATGTAATGGAAATACCAGACACCAATTTCTTATTATGGGTCAAATGTCTTGTTTCCATAGGAAAACACTCAGTGGAATACCAAGATATGGAGTTGGAGTTCAAATTAGCAAATGGTAAGAAGGTAGTTTTGAGGGGTATGTCAAATGATGCTCCCAGATTCGTATTAGCTAAAAAAATGGAGGGTATTTTCAACATGGGGATGTTACTTATGAAATAGAGTGTTTGATCACTACTTAGAAACCTTTGGAAAACAACCATAAGTATCATAAAAACATACATACATTGTTGAGAAAGCATGATTGACTTTTTGGGAATATACCTCCAGGGAGACCACTTGACAGAGGGTTTGAGAACACTATTGAATTGGAAGAGGGAGATAAACCTATAATCACCACTCCCTATAGACATTTGAAGAAATTTGAGGATGATATTGAAAATGACATTAAGGAGTTGCTAGAGATGGGGTATATCAAGCCAAGTTCTAATATGTTTTCTTCTTTTGTAGTGTTGGTAAGGAATAAGGATGACACAATGAAAATTTGCATTGACTATAGGGAATTGAATAAAAATACAATCAAGAATAGGTACCCTATACCATGGATTTATTAGCTGCATGGGGTAGTATATTTTTCGAAGATTGATCTTCGATCAGGCTACCACCAGATTAGAGTCAGAGAGCAGGATAACCCCAAAACCGCTTTCTGATGCCATTACGAACATTATGAATTTTTTGTCATGCCATTTGGGATGACCAATGCACCAGTCACCTTTCAGTCCTGCATGAATCAGATATTCAAGAAACAATTAAGGAATTTATTTTTGGTCTTCTTTGATGATCTTCTAATATATAGCAGAACATGGGAAGAACACTTGAGCATCATGGAGGAACAATCACTATATTCCAATGAATCTAAGTATGAGTTTGGCATGACAGAGATATTACACTTGGGTCATGTGGTCAGTTCTCTTGGAGTACATGTGCATAGGGATAATGTATAGGCTATATTGGATTGGCCACCACCCAAAAATATTTCACACTTGAGTGGTTTCTTCAAGATTTGCAGCTACTATAGGCGGTTTGTGAACGGGTTTTCACAGTTGGCTGTGCCACTCACAGATATAACAAAGAAGGGGGAGTTTAGGTGGACATATGAGTCTCATAGGACATTTGAAAAGACGAAGGAGGTGATGAGAAATTTCCCAGTTCTATCACTTCTTGATTTCACTCAACCCTTTGTGCTTGAGTGTGATGCATCGAGTGAGGGGATAGGAGTAGTTTTGATGAAACCAAGGCATCCTATAGCATACGAGAGAAGGAGGCTCACAGATTTGGAAATAATCTAGTCCATATACGATAAGGAAATTCTCACCATAATGCATTCCTTGGAAAATTTTAGATAGTGCTTGGTAGGTGGAAAATTTGTGGTTAAGAAAGACCACAATAGCTTGAGGCACTTTTTGGGGAAAAATAAATTGAATGAAAGGAAAAAAAAATGGGTTAGAAAATTGTAGGCATATGATTTCGACATTGAGTATGTTAAGGGAAAGAATAACGCAATTACAGATGCTCTCTCCAGAAAGACATAAGTATTTTCACTTGCAGAGATTTTGGTTGACTGGAAATATCATCTCTTGGTGGAATATTAAAAGAACATTTTTTCTTGTGAGGTGATGGACCGTTGTGTATAGGATGACATGTACAAAGTGGTGGATGAAATAATCTACTACAAAGAACGTATATACTTATTCCTAGAATCTACACTAAAATAGAAGATCATGGTGGCTATGTACGAGGCACCATTGGAAGGGAATATGGGATACTTCAAAACCTACATGCAGATCAGAGAGAGGTTCACTTGTAAGGGCCTAAAATATGATGTATTAAATCATGTGAGAGAGTGTGTGAATTGTTAGGAGAACAAGTCAAAGAAGACCCATCCTGCAGTATTACTACAATCATTTTCCATTCCAGACTAGAAATGGGAAAGATTTTCTATGGACTTTATCACAAGATTATCAAACGTCCACATAAGAGATTGTATATATGTAGTCATTGACCAATTTACTAAATTTGCACATTTATTTTCCATGTCCTCTGAAAAGGAAGCTTAGGTAGAAAAGTTATTCTTCAGGGAGATATTCAGACTTCATACGTTGTCGAGATATATTTCCAGTGACAGGGACAACATGTTCCTTAACACATTATGGCAGGAGTTGTTCAGTTTGGATGGAACAAATTTGACCCCAAGCACTATTTTCCACCCTTAGATAGATGGATAGATGGATATTATGAACAAGTGGCTAGAAAGGTAGCTACATAACTACAGTTTTGAGAAGAATAAATCATGGGTGAAGCGGTTTCATTTGGGGGAACACTACTATAACACCACCTATCACATGTCCATTGGCATGACGCTATTCTGAGCATTATATGGTTATGACGTTCCTTCTTTCGTTTACTTGGAATTTAGGAATACTAGGGATTCCAAAGCCAAGGACTAGATCCAGGAGATTCAGGACATACTTAAGGAACTCAAGGACAATCTACAGACGACTCATAATTAGTAGAAGATATATGCAAACATGAACATGGTTGATCTCACTTTTGAAGTGGGAGACTTGGTTTTCTTGAGACTACAACCATATAGATAGTATTCACTGAAGAAGAGAAGTGAAAAGAAGCTTAATCCACATTTTTATGGACCCTACAGGGTGGTTCCAAGAGTTGGTGAAGTGGGTTATGAACTGGACTTGTCAGAGGGGAGAAAAATTCATAATGTGTTTCATGTTTCATGCCTCAAAAAGGTGTTGGATAGCAAGTTACTACTTTGAAAAAGTTACCTCCATTGGATGAGGAGGGACAACGAGTATTTTATAAAAACAAGATCATGAAGCAATAAAATAAAACAGATGCAAAAATAAAACACAAAAGATACACAATACAATAGAGACACAGATATACGTGATTCACTCAGTGTGGGCTACATACATCAAATAAATTTCCAGGTCCTTACTTTATTATTATCCAACAAATGAAGGGATACAACCTACAACACACCTGCTGTAACTTCCTCTTCTTTCTCTCACAGTCTACTCACTTAGAATACAATATTCACAATGATACATAGCCGCAATACATTTCCTGTTAAATTATGAGCTTGATTTCTTATGCGGATTAATTCTTTTATTTTATTCAATATTTTGATTCCAGCTTACTACACTTCAACAATACCAAATCATAACTGAATAGCAGTAAATATGTATATGAGTAAGCATGCACATCAACAACACATCTACCTTGGGGAAACCTTGTACAAGGAGAAAACCCCAGCAAACAATATTCCTTTATTGCATTAATAATGTAAGATCACTTACAAATATCCACCATGAATGTTATACTCTTAAAGAGCTTGCCAAGATGACTCTGACCTGACAAAGACCTAAAATACCTTGTTGAAATACACCTCTGATATGATGCCTCTATTGTTGATATACAACACTGATATGCTACTTTGGTATGTTGCCTCTTTATCATTGATATGTCTGCCTCTATTGCTTCAACATTAACCTGCATATCAAAATTGTGTTGGACGGGTCGACTTCTGCTTATATAGGATGAAGAGGAGAAGATGAGAGGCTCAAAATACTAACCTATTTGCATGAGTTAATCATAACTCAGCTTCATACTTTAGTTCGAACTTAGAACTAGACTTGAGACTGGTTACAACTCAACATTACACTTTAGTTCGAAAATAGAACTAGACTTGAGACTGGTATGATTTAGTTCGAAAATAGAACTAGATTTAAGACTTCAGTCACAACTCAACATTACACTTTAGTTCTAAAATAGAACTAGACTTAAGACTTCAGTTACAGCTCAACATTACACTTTAGTTCTAAAATAGAACTAGACGTAAGACTTCAATTACAACTCAACATTACACTTTAGTTCTAAAATAGAACTAGACTTAAGAGTTCAGTTGCAACTCAACATTACACTTTAGTTATAAAACAAAAATAGACTTAAGACTTTAGTTACAACTCAACATTACAAGGCAATTCGAAATTCTCTTCATGGTGGATAATGTTACACGTGCCAATGCACTAGATCAATACATTTATATCATTTTCAATATTAGGAATATCGTTTGTTTCTAGCTCATAGGAATTTTATATTCAACCTAACTTTTGCTAAATGCCTTGAATTTTGCTCATGGCTCATAAGGTTTGACTAGGCTTACAGAAGTTGTACATTCTCCCTGACTTTTTCACTAGTCTATCTATGCTCACAAAGGTTGTATGTTCCCCCTTGAATTTTGCACTAGACTGTCTATGCTCATAGAGGTTGTATGTTCCCCCTGACTTTTTCATTAGACTCACATAGCATCTCGTTCATCCTGACTTTTGGTTTGACTCACAGAGGTTGTACATTCCCCCTAGATTTTTTCAATACCTCACAAGACTAGTTGATTATCCAAATATCCCTGGCTAGCCTCAGGGTGGCCCATATGGCCTCTCATTAGAGAATGATTGTCGATGCTGCCAAATTTAACACTCCCTCTCAGCGAGGGAGTCATTCTCAGCCACACCAAACTTGCCTCTCAGCTGCACAAACTATCTTGAGGTCACAGGCTTGGTCTGGATATCAACTACATGCTCGCTCATTGCTATGTACTGAAACTTTACAATTTTCCTCTAGACCAAGTCTCGAATGTAGTGGTACCTCATGTCAATATGTTTTGACTTGTCGTGAAATACTGGTTCTCTGTCAATTTTATGCAACTTTGATTATCACAGTGAACCACCATCATCTTGAGCTTGTCACCAAACAACCCAAAAACCAATATTTTGAGCCATACTGCTTCTTTGCTAGCATCACTTGCTGCAATGTAATCAACCTCTAATGTACTCTGTGCAATGGATCCCTTCTTTTGGCTTGACCAAGATATCATAGTGGATCCTAAACTGAAGAAGTATCCAGAAGTACTCTTCTGATCCACTGGGCTTCCTACCTAATCAGCATATGCATACCCATGCATAAATAAACCACCACTAGATGTATATCTTAGACCATAAGTAATGGTCCCTCTGAGATATATCAAGATGTGCTTTGCTACCACCCAATGTCTTTGTCTTGTTTTAGTCATGAACTGACTCATTGCAATCACTGCATAGCATATATCTGGCCTAGTGTGGATCATGTACATCAATGATCCAATCAGCTTCCTATACATGGTGGGATCCACCAAATCTGAACCTGTATCAGAATTATGCAGCTTCCTCAGGTTGGTAACCATTGGAGTAGAGATGTATTTACAATCCATTATACCAAACCTTTTTAGTACATCCACTCTGTATTTTCCTTGTGCCAGAAATATCTCGCCCTGTCTTTGCCGCACTTCCAATCCTAGGAAGTAATGCATCAAGCCTAAGTATTTCATCTCGAATTTTGAGGTTAGCTCCCTCTTACACCAGGATATTATCCCTTCATATCCTATTAGAAAGAGATCATCAACATACAATATTAGTATAACAGGTTGGTTACCTCTTACCTTGAAGTAGAAATTTGCATCAACATCACTTTTCTAAAATCCCAAGCTTTTAAGAAAGCTATCAATCATGTCATACCAAACTCTGGGAGTCTGCTTAAGACCATACAAGGCCTTTGTTATGCAGTATAAAACCATTTGGTTGTTCCACAAAGACCTCATGTTCAAACTTTCCATTCAAGAATGTTGTTTTTACATCCATCTGATGTAGCTTCCAACCAAGAACGGAAGCTAAAGCAATAATAGTTCGAATGGAGGTATACCTGGATACAGGAGAAAAGGTGTCTTCGTAGTCGATTTCTTCTTTCTGAGTGAAGCCTCTCGCTACAAATCTTTCTTTGAAATTTTCTACACTTCCATCAGCCTCATGTTTGATCTTATAGATCCATTTGGAAGAAACCATTGATTTGTCTTTTGGCCTCGACACAATGTCCCAAACGTTGTTCTTTATAATAGACATGTATTCCTCAAGCATGGCATCCTTCCATACTTGTAATTTATCTACTTCTTCAAATGAAGAAGGTTTTTCATCACTAATGTTGGTCATCAGTGCAACATAGCCTCCAAACCTATGAGGCCTCTTCCTTTCCCTGAAAGTTCCTTTGGGAGCAACTATCCTTTCTGCTTCCTGCACTATTTCTTTAATCCACCATGGCTTCCTTTTGGCTAGACATTCTTCAACATTTATTTCTAACACTTCAACAGGTTCTAGAGGATCATTACTTGGCCCTTCACGAGGTTCCTCCCTATGATCATCTGACTCTTCATTTTCAGAAGAGGGTGAAGCTGGATGAACTGCTTATGATTCCTATTGAAGTTCTATGGATTTCTTAAATGTGGATTCCTCATGGAAATTTACATCTCTACTTACCTCTATTTTCCTTTGAACTGGTACATAAATCCTATAAACCTTGGAGTTCCCACTGTTCCCCACAAAAACCCCTTTCTTTCCTAAGGGTTCCATCTTTGTCCTCTTTTCCTTAGGGACATGAATATACATAGGACACCCAAATATCCTTAGATTCCCTACTTTAAGTTTCATCCTTGAGAAGACCTCTTCAGGAGTCTTGTCCTTCAAGGTAGCATGTGGACGCTTGTTCTGAATATACACTGTAGTGGAGGTATCTTCTTTTGATAAATAATTTGGTAGATCCTGGGCAAACATCATTTCTTTCGTTGCCTCACAAATTGTCCTTTTTTTCCTCTCACCAACTCCATTTTTTTGAGGGTTATATGGCACAGTCAATTGTCTCCTCAAACTGAAGAGATTCAAAATCTCCTCCATTATTTGTTCTAAGGATTTTGATGTGTTTCCCTATTTTATTTTCAATAAAGGCTTTATACTCTTTGAATTTATCAAATGTGTCACTTTTAGCTTTAAGAAAATATATCCAATATTTTCTTGAGTAATCCTCAATAAAAATGACATAATACAAACAACGAATGAGTGAGGGAGATGACATGGGACCACATACATCAGAATGAACTAGATCTAAGATGCTCTGAGCTCTGTTGTCACTACTAGGAAATCCTTTCTTTATATTTTTACCTAGCGTGCATCCCTTAAAAATTTCATTTTTACTCAGAGAAATAGAGGGCATGCCACATACCATGTTCTGTAGATCTAGAAGAGATTTGTAATGAATATGTCCAAGTCTTATGTGACACAACGCGTTGGAGCTAGTTGCATCATGAGCCAATGCCTGAACTGATTTTCCTAACACGACGTACAATCCTCCACTACGAGTTCTAATGGGTTCTGTTGTACTTAAGTGGCTACCTTTATCCCATAGTAGTGCCTTCCTGTCCTTGAAGATCACCCAATATCCCTTGTCCTCAAGGTTTGAAACTGATAGTAGATTCTTCTTGAGCCCTGGAACATATAATACTTCATCAATATGAAGTCTAGCCCTAGATTCCAATATGAAGGAGATAGAGCCTACTCCCTCTATCTTGTAAAATTTGTCATCCCCAAGCTCAACTTGCTCTGCAAAATATTTTGTCTTGAAATCTGAGAAGATCTCCTTGAACCCTGTCATATTCTTTGATGCACCACTATCTACTAACCAAGTTTTCGGCCCCCTAAAAACTGAACTAGATAAGGCAGAAACCAAGTAATATTATTTTCTATTTTCTTTCTCATTAGAAGGACTTTTCCAATTTCTTTTGGATTCATAATCCTCAACAGTTGAGGCATGATTTTTCCCTTTCCTTGGATATTTCTTTCGAAACCAACAATCTTTAGCTTAGTGCTCCTTTAATCTTAATCTTAGATGTATCAATATTCTTGCTTTTGAGTGTACCTTTGGTGTTTGGCTTCCTCTAAGAGCCTTTCTGGAAAGTGCATTTCTTCTTTCCCTTGAATCTTGATGCTAAAGCTTAGTGCTCTTCTTTCATAAGCTCACTCCTGGTAGCTATGCGACTCTCCTCCTCGAGGAAATCATGCCATAAACTCTCAAACGTGGGATGAATCTCTCTCCCACTTACACTGGATAAGAATGTCTCCCATGAAGAAGGAAGACTGTCAAAAATGGCATGCACTAAATCATCATCGTCCACTGTCACCCCTGTGACCAAAAGTTGATCTCTGATCTGGGATATCTTGGAACAAAATATCCCACTGATTCACCTTCCTCCATATTCAAATACTTAAGCTTGTGCTTAAGTGTCCTCTTCTTACTTGGAGCTTGTTTGTCATATAGATTCACCAAGGTATCCATACAGTCCTTGGCAGTCATTAACGAAGTCATTGCAGGCATTATACTATCTTTCACTGATTCAAAGATGATTCGCTTGAAATTTGATTGAGTCTTCCTAAAGGCCACTCTTCCTGCATTATTAGTGGGTTCCTCCACCACTATGGTCACATACTATTCAAGATCATGATCTTGCAATATATTTGTTATCCATAGCTTCCACACATTGAATTTGGTAGCTCCTTTGAGCCTATCCTCGGCCCTAAATGAAATGGAGTATGCCATGGACTTCAAACTATAAACTTAATCAAGCTATATTGGATCTGTCTGTACCTACTGCTACACTTCAACACATTTAACACACCCTAAGCTCTGATACCATGTTAAATTATGTGCTTGATTTCTTATGCGGATTAATTCTTTTATTTTCTTCAATACTTTGATTCGAGCTTAATACACTTCAACAATACCAAATCATAAACAAATAGAAATAACTATGTAGATGAGTAACCATGCACATCAATAACATATATACCCTGGGGAAATCCTATACAGGGAGAAAAACCCCAGCAAACAATATTCCTTTATTGCATTAATAATGTAAGATCACTTACAAATATCCATTATGAATGTTCTGCTCTTAAAGAGCTTGCCAAGATGACTCTGACCTGACAAAGACCTAAAATACCTTGCTGAAATACACCTCTGATATGATGCCTCTATTATTGATATACAACACTGATATGCTACTTTGGTATGTTGCCTCTTTATCACTGATATGGCTGCCTCTATTGCTTCACCCTTAAACTGCATATCAAAATTGTGTTGAAGAGAGGGGTCGACCTCTGCTTATATAAGCTTAAGAGGAGAAGAGGAGAGGATCGAAATAGTAACCTGTTTGCATGAGTTAAACATAACTCAGATTCATACTTTAGTTCAAACTTAGAACTAGACTTAAAACTGGTTACAACTCATCATTACACTTTAGTTCAAAAATAGAACTAGACTTGAGACAGGTATGCTTTAGTTCGAAAATAGAAATAGACTAAAGACTTCAGTCACGACTCAACATTACACTTTAGTTCTAAAATAGAAATAGAATTAAGACATCGGTTACAACTCAACATTACACTTTAGTTCTAAAATAGAACTAGACTTAAGACCTCAGTTCCAACTCAACATTACACTTTAGTTCTAAAATAGAACTAGACTTAAGACTTCAGTTGCAACTCAACATTACAATTTAGTTCTAAAATAGAACTAGAATTAAGACTTCAGTTACAACTCAACATTACAAGGCAATTCAAAATTATCTTCATGGTGGATAATGTTACATGTGCCAACGCACTAGATCAATACATTTATATCATTTGCAATATTAAGAATATCGTTTGTTTCTAGCTCATAGGAATTTTATATTCAACCAAACTTTTCTAGATGCCTTGAATTTTTCTCATGGCTCATAAGGTTTGAATAGGCTCATAGAGGTTGTATGTTCCCCCTGAATCGTGCACTAGTCTATCTATGCTCACAGAGGTTGTACATTCCCCCTGACTTTTTCACTAGACTGTATATGCTCACAGAGGTTGTAAGTTCCCCTTGACTTTTTCACTAGAATCACATAGCGTCTCGTTCATCCTGACTTTTGGTTTGACTCACAGAGGTTGTACGTTCCCCCTGGCTTTTGTCAATACCTCACAAGACTGGTTGATTCTCCAAATCTCCCTGCCTAGCCTCAGGGTGGCCCATATGGCCTCTCATTGGAGAATGACTATCAATGCTGCCAAATTTAACATTTCCCTCATAAAAGACGGTTTCCTTCTAGGGAAAAAAACCCTAACATAACTTCTACCATCAGATTTGCGGCCTTATAATGAACGGTCCAAATTTACTATGAAATTACAATATACATTTACAAGGCAATTTTTCCTTTAGGGGCTCGCCTGCCCATAGACTGCCCAACCGGGGGGATGGATCCTACAAAGGGGGTAACCCCCATTGCACTCCCCCACGTAGACAAGTGTGCGTTATTATGGGGTGTGAAGTCTTCATGGGGTATACAGATGGTTGAAAACAAAGACCTCTAAATTAGGAAGATAATCAGGCTCCACAACCAACAATCTCCCACTTGGAAACTGATCTCAACAACTCCACCAAAATTGTATCTTCTAGAATATGATCCTTCTTGGACCTGGAAAATTTATCATCTTCACCTTCATGCTTGAAGACCAACTGAAACTGAGAAGGAACCCATTTTCTCCCTAGTTACTCCCTTAGTCAACATGTCTGCAGGATTATGGCTAGTGTGTATATTTTCCAACTTCAAATGCCCATCTCCCAAGACGGATCATATGAAATGGTACCTGAGATGTATATGATTAGTATTCGAATGGAAGGATGATTTCTTTGCAACATGAATGGAACTCTCACTGTCACAGTACAACCTACTATTCTCCTTCTTCTTTCCCAATTCCTCCAGAAACCTATGTAACCAAATCATTTCTTTACTAGCCTTTGTTGCAGCAACATACTATGGTTTTGTTGTTGAAAGTGCAACAAGCTTTTTCATTTTTGAAATCCAACTTATTGTTTTTCCACCTACAGTAAAAACATACCCTATGGTGCTCCTCCTGCTATGTTTATCACCTTCCATATCTGAACCAACATATCCCTATAAAACAATGTCTGAACCTTCAAACCTTAATGCATGAGTATAAGTACCTCTCAAATACCTGAGAATCCACTTTACTTCCTCCCAATGTTCTTTACTTGGATTTTTCATATACTTGCTCACAACTCCCATTGCATGTGCAATATCTGGTTTTGAACTATCGCATACATCAAGCTGCCAACTACTGATGAATAAGGGACCCTGGACATGTATTTTATATCGTCCTGTGTCTTGGGACACATTTCCTTAGTTAATTTTAAATGGCTTGCCAAAGGTGTACTAAATGGTTTTTCATTTTTCATTCTAAACGTCTCCAACACCTTCTCTATGTACTCACTCTGAGACAATGTCAAATTGTGATTTTTCCTGTCTCTTGTTATTCTCATACCAAGGATTTTCTTTGCAGCACCCAAATCCTTCATCGCAAATGAATTATCTAATTTCTTATTAATCACATTTATATCTTGCATATTAGACCCTGCAACAAGCATGCCATCTACATACAATAGAAAGATAATATAGCTTCCAGTTTCTAGCCTTTTAAAATAAACACAATGATAAGAATGACATCTACTATAACCTTGTTCTGTCATAAACATGTCAAACTTCAAATACCACTTCCTTGGAGCTTTCTTTACGCCATACAAGCTCTTCTTCAACATGCATAGAAAATTCTCCTTCCCTTTGACCTCATACCCCTGTGGTTGCGGCATATAAATCTCTTCCTCCAAATCCCCATGGAGAAAAGTTGTTTTTACATCTAACTATTCAAGATGAAAATCTTCTACTACCAAAAGACTTAAAATAGTCCTAATTGAAGTCATTTTAACAACAAGAGAAAATATTTCATCAAAATATATAGCTTTCTTTTGTGCAAACCCCTTTACAAAAAGTCTAGCCTTGTACCTCTTTTTTCCTCCATCTTCTTCCTTCAACTTGTAAACCCATTTATTCTGCAATGCTCTTTTTCTTGTAGGCAACTGAACCAAATACCAAGTCTGGTTATTTACTAGGGAATTTATTTCCTCTTTCATTCCTTTCTCCCAATAAATAATACAATCAAGGAGAGTATCGTTCAGGGGGTCTACTTAACCTGGTAGATCTTCTAACAACACTTGCAGGAGTTTTAGGTACTTGTTTCTCATGTTGTTGTACATTTTGATTTTCTGGTACCTTTGTAATTTCTTTTTCAGTGATCTCATCAAGCACTGTGTATTTTGGTTTTTCTTTTTTTTGTTTCTTTCCCTGCAACTGATCGTTGTACATGCCCTTCTCATTGAATATGAAATCTCTACTCCTAATGATTTTGTGATTTTCATAATCCTATAAGAGATAACCAAAATTATTAACATTGTATCCAATAAAGGTACACTTCTTGGATTTTGCCTCAATCTTTGTTCTATTTTCTTTATCAATATGGACAAATGCTTCATAACCGAAAGTATTCAAAAAGGAATAGTTTACTATTTTACCTGTCCATGCCTCCTCTAGAATTCCACCATCCAAATAACTTGAATGTCCTTTGTTTATTAAGTAAACAACAATATCTACAAAATCTTCCCAAAACTATAAGGGCAAGACAACATACAATCTCATACTCCTTGCACGCTTCATGATTGTCTTATTCGTCCTTTCTGACACACCATTTTCTTGTGGTGTTCCTAGAACTGTCTTCTCTCTACCAATCCCATGGTATGAACAGTAATAATCAAAATCCTTGCTGCAATATTCACCTCCATTATATGATCTGAGACACTTCAACCTTTTTCCTATCTCATTCTCAACCAAAGCTTTCTTTTCTGACTCTCTTTTGTTTTCCATAAACACAATGCTCACAAAAATCCAAATAAATTTGTTTAAGATCTTGCAAAAAATTTCTTTTGTGAAGTATCTGCATCCCCTTCTCACTCATGTGCCCAAGACTATGATGCCACAATGTTGTATTCACTCTTGTAGAAGCTAAATAGATAAAAGAGTCAAAAATTACTAGTACATAAATACAATGTACCTACCTTCTCTCCTTTTGTTATCACCAATGATCCTTTGGTGACCTTCGACACCTTATGTGTCAATATGGATATACAACCTTCACTTGCCAACTGCCCTGTTGAAATTAGGTTTTTCCTTAGATCTGGAACATGTCTTACCTCTTTCAACAACCATTGGTTTCCATTCCTTTTCTTTATTTTTACCTTTCCCATTCCAACAATTTTTTATGGTGCATCAGCACCCAAATGAACTTGTCCAAAATCACCTTGAACATAATATAGAAAATGTTTCCTATGGGGCATGGAATGAAATGACGCCCTTGAATCTACTACCCAAGACTCAAAAATATTATCTACAGAAAGAATCAAAGCATCTTGTAGCACATCGCCTGTTGCATTTGATTCCTGATTTTTCTCCTGATGTCCATCTCTTTGTTTCTTTGGAGCTCTGCAGTCTTTCTTCAGATGTCCTTTCTTCCTACAATTCTATCACTCTATCTTTCCTAGTCTGGATTTGGATATTCCCTTTCTAGAATTCCCACGGTTTCCTGAGCCCTTTCCTCTATCCTTTTTTCTTCCCGTATTATCCATGTTCAACACATTACCTAATGTATCACTTGTGATTTTCCGTCGCATTTCCTCGCTAAGGATAATACCAACACCATCATCAAATTTTAAAGTGTTTAAACCAGAGACAAATTTACTTACAACCATGACCAATCCGTTCCATGTTTCTAGAAATGAGCACAAGATTAGAAGAGCCTTGACCTCATCATCAAATTCCAATTTTAAAGAACTTAGTTGATTAGTAACTATATTAAATTCATTTAAATGATCTGCAACATACCCACCTTCTGACATTTTCATATTAAATAATCTCTTCATTAGAAATACCTTATTGGACGCCGATTGTTTTTCATACAGTTTAGTCAATGTGACCATCAAATCCTTCATTTTCTTTTCTTTCAAAATATTGAAAGCCATTGACGCTTCCAAGATTAGTCATATCGTTCCTAGTTCCTTTATTTCAAGAACCTTCCATTATTAATCCTTAATGGTCGTCGACTTTTTTGCTATTCCACCCAATGGTAGGAATAGATCCTTCTAATATAAATAATCTTCCATCTGCATCTTCAATAACTGGTAGTTTTGGCCATTAAATTTCTCGACCCTAAACTTTCCATCTTTCGCCATTTCTCCCACTCGAACCAGGAACCCTCTTTTCCCGTGCGTTACCTTTCACTTTGATACCAGTTGTTAGAAAAATAGGATTTCAAAGCAATAAAATAAAACAAATGCGGAAATAAAACACAAAAGATACACAATACAATAGAGACACAGATATATGTGGTTCACCGAGTGTGGGATATGTCCACCAGAGAAATTTCTAGGTTCTTCCTTTATTATTATCCAACAAATGAAGGGATAAAACCTACAACACACATGTTGTAACTTCCTCTTCTTTCTCTCACAGTCTCCTCACTCAGAATACAATATTCACAATGATACATAGTTGCAATACATTTCCATCATAAAAGAGGGTTTCCTTCTAGGGAAGAAAACCCTAACATAACTTCTATCGTCAAATCTACAACCTTATAATGAATGGTCTATATTTACTATGAAATTTCAATATACATTTACCCCGGATCCTGCAAGCGGAGTAACCCCCCCGTGCACTCCCCCATGTGGAGGAGTGTACATTCTTCTGGGTGTAAAGTTTTCATGGTGTATAAACACGACTGAAAACAAAAACCTCTGAATCAGAAAGATAATCACGCTCCACAACCAACATGGTACTAGTTCTTGAGGAGGTATTGGAGGTTTAAGAGAGGAGAATATGTAACAAGGTGATCCGAGAATACCTCATCAAATGGAGAGAAAGTGATCAAATATTGCAGCATCCAAATTTATAATTACATGAGGACAAGAAATATTGGGAAGGGAGGAATGTAATGTCCCTTTCCAAATGATTATTCTAGAAGATTGGATAAATAGACTAAGTAATTCGCATAGTCTATAGTCGGTGGTGAAAAACAAAACTAATTATTTATTTAATGTTATCAGAGAAGGAGTTAATTAATTTTAAAAGGTGACATTGAGTAAGTGGTAAAAAGGCACCTAAGTGACTATTGAGAATATAAAAAGTAACCTAAACTTATTAAAAGGTAAAAAGAGGGTTCCCTCTCGGATTCTTGACTTGACATTTTCTAAAATTGCTTTTAGAGAACTATTGTGGCTTTATGAACTCTTGGGATGAAAAACCTAAGGGAGATTTCAGAGATCAGTTTTGATGGTGAGACTTTCCACCCTAGCTGGTCCATTGGGAAGAGCTCATCCGATATTTCTTCATTGTGCTTCATGGTTAGTAGAGTTATCTTTTTGTGGCTGATTTTCTTTGTGTGTAACAAAGGTTCCTCTTTGTGACTGTTTTCTTTCTCATTTCTTTTTTGAGTATGGTGTGTGAGGGGGAAAACTGGACTTGAGGAGAATAATTTCTAGAGTGTTGGGAATTCCCTTTCAGTTTTGGTCCAATTTCTCCTTGTTGGGTCAATCCATTTTCTCAAGATGCTTTCCTCCAAGTGATGGTTGAGTTTCCTGTGGAGTGGACCGAGTTTTACATGTGGGTTTCATTATTTATCTCCAAGGGTGAATTCCTTCTGGTTGGGGATGAGTTGTATACTTGTTGGGAATATTATGTGTTGAGGAGGTCAAGTTGTTGCTTGGGTAATTGAACTTATGGAATTCAAATTTCACTTTTTGTAAGTCTAGAGAGACTCACTTTACTATTATAGCAACCTACAAAACATGTATTACTCATTGGTATTCAGATCTGGAGAACTTTTGTAAAGAGGTCAACATATAAATAAAATATAAGTTATATGTATGTCTTTATGTTTGAAGAAATGCATTTGATTCTCTTTCCATTACATCTGAAAAAATATTTACTTCTTAGTAATACATATATGTATATGCATCATTCAAAGNGGGGGGGGGGGGGTTATGGTGACACACACAACAGAATATTTATAACAACATCATCCATGGTTTAAAATAGTTGAATTTTGTGGTAGATAAACATTTCAAGCTACACACACACACACACACATTTATAAACATGTAACAATATAATAAGAGGAACATAGTAGAGTCTTGTTGGATCTAATTTATTGTTTTGATAAAATTTCCATACTGATAAATAAAAACAAAAACCAAATTGAGAGAGAATATTAGAATAAGGGGATAGATTGAAGTAATTCAAAGGATTTGAGATCTCATGCCAAAAAGGAAGAGTCTAGACGTGTTGGTAGAAATCATCATCACTAACCAAGAAACTCTATTAGAAGAGAAGACAATAGTTCAAGTTTATCTCCTTCCATAAAGTATAGGAGGAGTTCTGGGGTAGATGAACTACAAGGAGAAATGAGGAAGATCAAACATCCTACCTTTAATGGTGAGTATAGGAAAGGTGAAGATGCAAAGACTTGCCTATTGGGGATGAGGAATTATTTGCAATTGCACAATTGTTCCTCATAGGAAGAAGGTAGAATTGAAATTTAACAACTGAAGGGAAAATCATCAATGTGGTGGGACCAACTTGTGAAAGTAAAGCACATTGATGAGAAGAATGTTACTTGGAGGGAGCTCAAAAAGTATTTTCAAAAGAAATACTTGTCCAAACGTTATTATGATAGGAAGATGAAGGAGTTATTTGAGCTCAATCTTGGGAACATGACCATGTGTGAGTATGAGAGAATATTATTGGAGATGTCGAGGTATGTTAAATTCATCAAGGATGAGAAAGTAAATATTCAAAGGTTCATGAGTGGGTTACATTCAATATTCAATGATACGATACAATATGACGATGCCAAGACATTGGAGGAAGAAATAAGGAGATCCAAATTCCTTTATGATCAGCATAGAGGAAGACCAACTTTCCAAAAGTTTTGGGAAGACAAGAAGAAAGGTAAGATGGCGAAAAGGAAGAAAGGGAAAAATACAACTTTTTTTAGAAATAGTTCTCAAGGGAAACCATCTCAAAAAGAACCCAGAATGTT
Organism: Picea engelmannii; assembly: GCA_009831015.1. Lineage (NCBI taxonomy): Eukaryota > Viridiplantae > Streptophyta > Pinopsida > Pinales > Pinaceae > Picea > Picea engelmannii. The sequence goes on along the minus strand of ML779611.1, from coordinate 264,220 downwards.
AGAAACAATGGGAAAAAGGCCAAGGAAACAACCTATTAAATGTTGGGTTTGTGAGGGATATCACATGTATAGATATTTCCCTCATAGAGGTGAAAGCGTGAATATTGTTCACAATTTCCATTAGAATGATACAGTTAAGGAAATGGGAAGAAGCATGCCAAGGATCTATGCAACCTTGGACAAAAAGCAAGTTGAATTTCAGTCTCATATGATTGAAGTGGAAGATAAGCTCAATGATCAATGTATAAATGTTTTACTTGATTCATGAGCTAGTTATAGTTACATAGATCCTAATATTGTTGAAATATTTCATTTTCAAAGAAGTAAGCATGGGAAATCTTGGCTAGTTCAGTTAGCTATGGGAGCTAAAGGAAGAATCAATGAGTTGGTTAAGGATTGTTCAATGGACATGAATGGACTCAACACATAGGAAGATTTGAAAATTGTACCCTTGGGTTCATATGATTTCTTAATTGGTATGGATTGGTTGGATATGCATCATGTATTTCTATATTGTTATAACAAGGTTGTCACTTGTTTGGATGAGGAAGGGAACTTGAGAATAGTTCAAGGTATTTCAAGGGTAGTGTAACACCTCGGTTTTAACCCTTATGCACTAGAATGTATAATGTAATTGTGACTTAGGATGGTGAGCCGATAAAGTTGAAAAGGGGCCAGAGTGCCTAGGAAATGTAATACTTCATATACATTAATAAAATACATTGTTGGCTACAAGACAGACAAGGACAAAAGAGATATGGTGTTATGATTCCACAAGAGAGGGGGTTTAAGGGGATAAGTCATTTTATTATTATTTTATTTACCCATAATTGATTTTATGGAGAAAAGAGGTTACATGAGCTTCTTGGGAGAGAGGTTGTGTGGCTCTTGTCTTCATGTCATTATTTAAACATCCCTTTGGGGGAATGTTTTGGGGGGGTTATTTTTTCGGTTCTTCTCATTATTATTCCTCTTCCTTTTACTTCCATAACTCGGGTTGAATTTTTCTGCTCTTGGTCTAATAATGGATACAAATGGTTGTTTGGGTGGCTCTTGGTTAAGTTTTCTCACAGCTGTGAATCCTGAGAGTCCCAACATGGAGATTCTTGACTAGAAGCACTGGATCCATGGAAGGAGAAATACAACCTAAGGGACTTTATGGCAAAGAAGGGGGTCCCTTCTCTTGGGTTGTGCAGGTTGGGTAGAATATAGTTGGTGTACTTTGGATTGTTGTGAGTGTTGAAAGGCCTGTGATAGATTGAGTAATGAAAGGCCTATTAGTTATGAGATTGGTGACAGTTCATATAGAACTATCCACAACTAAGAATCCTTGGAGTTTCCAGTAGGGATATTTCTTGACTAGTAGCATTGGATCCCACGAGAGAAATGAGACATCTTCAGGGACTTCATGGTAGAGAAGGGTGTCTATTTATTTCTGTTGTGCAGGCTGAGGGGGAAAGAGAGATGGAAATTCAGATTTCTTCTGTGGTTGGGAAACTTGAGAGCTAGTTATCCAACTGTTGTGTGTTTCATATTTTTCCTAGGACCCATCTTTGTGTATGCATAGACCTAGCTCGAGGGTGACCTGTTTTTGAGAGTAAAAGAACAACATCGTCTATGGTTGGGAGGAACTTCCTTGGTCTGCATCCAATTGGTGGACATTTACTTGCAAAGATAAGTGCTCTCTATGTTTTTTGTATAATTTTTAATTCCAATGTGTATTTAATTATCTCCGAGATATGTATTTTTAATATTCATGTCTGTTAGCCATTTGTTGTGCATGGAACATTTTCTTCTTATTTATGTTGTAGCATGGATCTTGTCTTATGCATGTGATTTTCATTCCTCTAAATTAAATGAGCAGTCCTTTGATTTCAAGATAAGATCATAGAACTAAGGCTTTGGACTATAGCGTGCCCTGCCTGATGAAGGATGGGTGTGTTGCACCTTGTCTAAGCCTCTTTTAAGTGGCATAGCCTAGCCTGTGGGTGGTTGGGTATGTTACAAAATGGTATCATAGCTTTTAGTTGAAACATCAGGCCGATATGGGTTGGTTCTATTGGTCAGAGTCTCGTGGTTGAGATTGATTTATGACCTTGAAATCGTAAAGCTCAGGAGGAATGGCATTGTGGAGTCCACGTAGAATCCATAGTGTCAGGGCTCCTTTGTAATGGATCATAGGATCATGACCTTCCTTTTGAATTTAGGAACGATCACCACCGTGGGATCAAGGGAGATCTGGATCATTAGATCAGAGGGAAGGTGAACGAGGGTTGTCAGATAAAGGAGAAACAAAAGGTTGGGAAAGGTTAAGTCCCAGTCGTCAGATCTGGATTGTTGATCATCAGTCATCGATCATGGCCAAGTGCGAAAGGTAAGACTTCAGAACTTCACTGCTTCAGTGATCTTGGTAGGAAGGAAAAGCTTGAATTGCCAAAGGCTGAAGTCGTGAAGTCCCATCAGTCATCTGATATGATGAGAGGTGAGAAGGTATCTTCCTCGTTGATTGTGGTCACCCGACGTTGACCACTTTTTTGATTTTTCACGTTGTAAGTTTTAAACCTCGCTTCACTGCTACAACCCAGAGCCTCAGAAAGTCAAAGCCCGTAATATTTCATCAACCATTACATTGAGGGAAGGAATTCGAGAGTGTTGCAGGCTGTCATATCTAGCATTGGTGGAAGGGTAGTGGATTTCAGACTTTGAAACTTCACCACTCCAGTGATTACTAAGCATGTTGTAGAGAAAAACCTCAAAGCGTCGAAGCCCAAAGTGTCGAATTCACGAAGTGTAAAGATGTGAGGTCACATGGACCATCGAATATGGAGCTGTGATTATGGATCGTCCATGTGGTTGATGACGTGGCTTATGCCATGTGGCATGGGCACTGTGTGGGAACATGTGTCACCCGGATTTGGTATCTTTTGGACCCCAATCTGTTCATTTTTTTAGTGATACATGGCACAGGTTCCATGGGTCCACGTCATCCTAGGTGACGTCAACATGTCGTGTCATCTCTGGGAGTATGTGAATCTGGGGGTTCCAGGTTTCTACCAGTGAAAAGTGTCGAAGCCCGAAGTAGCAAAGGCATGCAGACCATCGATATGAGTTTCCTTCGGGACCTTTCTTAACCGTTGGATTAATCCATGGAAGAACAGGGTAAGTACTTTGGAGGATTGTCACTCCAGGAAAGTTCTAGACTCAAAAATGGAATTATCTCGAAGCCTCGAAGAACTGAATTTTTGAAGTGTGTGAGCATCGTCCATCCAAATTCTTGATTAAATCTTGATTTTCTGATTAATCTATGGTTGAATAGGGTAATAACTTCAGAGGATTGTCACTCCGGGGAGGTGGAAGACTTGGGAATGAAAATATCCCAGAGTCCTGGAGCGTTGAATTTCTGAATTGGTTGAGAGTCATCCGTCTCAATGCTTTATTAAGTCAAAACCGTGGATCTCGATGAATCCTCCACATGGGGGCAGGACCATCCATTCGACGGGAGATTAAATCTTGATCATTCATTTTTTCTAGTGGAATGATTAATGGGTTCGACGAATCGTAACTCTGGGGGAAAACAAAAGTTGACAGGGGAAAACATATGAAGGATGAAGTCCCGAGGACTTGGTTCCAGCATCGATCCCATGTTAAGGTAAAAAGGGCCTGGAATTAAACCATCCCTCATACGTGGTGTTCATGCAAGATCATGTGTAGAAAAACACAAAACAAGTTGCTAAAGGGTGATTAATCCCACGAATTCGAGCCGTGGTTACGTGGAACTTGGTTTGGAGGAAGCGCCTTTGTAGTTTTCGATTTTTTGTACCAGCTAAGGGGGATGAAAGTGGTTTTTCAGGGAGACCTAAATTTCATCTATGATATCCAATTGGGGAAAGAGTACAGTAATTGGTGTTAGCACTAGAATTTATTCTTAAACTACTTTAAGAACAATCCTAATAGCCATCAGAATTTGAAAAATTAAATCAATTTGAAAGGGTGATTTGTGTTGGGTTTATTCTTGAGTGGATCAACTATACTGAGCAAAAAAAAGGAGAGGGAAGAAAAATGTAGATCATTAGGATACACCATTGGGAAATGGAGTCATAAGAATTATTCATACTGAAGGAAATCAAGCTTTCTATCAAACAAATAGCTTGTATGATGATGAATGAAAGAACGAAAGAAATAAAGGAGTCAACATATAAGTGAACAAATCAGCCTCACACCCTACTGAACTGATAACATCCACTGGTATGAATGTTCATTGATTGGAAATCCTTTCCAACAACGAATGTGAATGCTTAAATATAACATGTAATAAACTTCTGCAACAAATTCTTTACCATATAACTCTTATACATGATACAACTAATCAAACCTACATTAATAGTAATCATATTTGAGAAAGATGAGAATGTATATGAAAAAAAAAATAACTATCTGATATGACAGATCTCATGAGTCTTCAATGGTAGAAATATTTACGAAACAAGCCCTCATGATTACAAATGAGCACACATAGGGAAATTGTGTTTCTCCAACTCTCTCCAACCTCTCTTGTGTCATGGATTGAACCCTTTTCTTATCGAAATCCATTTCATATATAGTGAATGATCTCTCTCTACCCTAAATATGTCGAAACCAATGAGAGACATAGGACCCTCCTCCATTTAGGAGTCTGTTACAAAAGATTCCAACAAGACATAACAAATTCCTATTTTGGGGGATCTTGTCTATTGCGATAAATGCCTTTTGAAACAGGTCATGTTGTTTGATCTGGAGATGGAACACATGTCCCTCATGTCCAAATAACTCCTATGAAACCATTCAAACCTTCATTGATAGTTGGCATCCCTCCCATAGCTCGGATTGATCAAACTGTTAGAATTCGCAGCGCCTTTGACAACATGGGATGTGAACTTTCCTGTAAGTGATGATTTTGACTTTTCTCCCAAAATATGAACTGGGTTGGGCTGATGTGTTTTCAAAACTTCAATGGTAATATGGTTCTTCTCCACACCAAATTATAGAAGAACCCATATAGGAATTCAAAATTTATGATCAAAACATGACTCTCTTGTGTGATAATTGCTACAAACTGTCCCAAATTACTAGTTCATAGCACTAGTGAGTCCAGGCGCTGCGAACTTTCCTGTAGAAGCATGTTTTCTTGCAAAAAAAAATCTGATATTTAAAACTTGTACCAGAAGTAGGATATGCCTTCCATAAATGTTGTAAACTCATTACAACTTGAAGTAACCTTGGAGAAAACATAAAAGGATGCTAAGTGAAATATATAGAAAAACATGGAAGAATTTTGACTCCTTAACATTTCATGTGCTAACATTAGCTCCACAGGGGATGGCATGCTCCCTGTGAGCTTACAAGAACCTGCATACCTAGTGCCTTATCCAATTTTATGTTTGCATATTGTATTCCTGAAAGAACCTCTACTCCTTATTGGAAAATGAAAACACTGTCATAAGCTGCAAACTGAACTCATACTATAGACAAACTCAAACTGAAAATCACATGCTCATGGAGTGAGCTTATTTATGTACATAAAACTACTTCTAGCCAATTTGGTTTCCTGATTAAGTGATATGGTAAAGCCAATACAACCATTCAAGTAACTGGATCACAAACTGAAATCTACTTCCATTTTTAAGCATATATATGGCTGAGAAGACTAGAGAATAGAAAAGGAAATGAACTAAACACCCATTATTACAACTATGGAAATATGCCTTTATGAATTCATAAATATAAGAATGATTACCCCAATACAAATCCATATATATTTCCATGGGATCATCAAAATCATACGAGAGTACGTATTTTTTCTTTTCAAAATAAATGGGTTGACTGTGTGTATAAACTACTCCTTTGAAAATGTTGTGTTATCCATTCGGGAAGCCTGCAAGGGAGAAAGTTTGCACACTACTTTCACTATGAATCACATTATGTTCGATTTCTTCTATAGGTCCATGTTCAAGAATGAAAAATGAAGACTTACTATTTTTTGCAATCTACTGGTCATCATTTGGTGATAAAGGCAAGATCAATTGCTTTTGTAGCTCTTTCTTTTCACCTCCATTGTATTCCCAAGAATCATATTCATAAACATAATATACAGGGGCAATGTTGAGAGGTTCCAAAGATGTCATGAATAAATTATTCTTATCATCATCACTAGAATATTAATAAAAAATAGGTTGATTGTAAAATATTTATGAATCTTGGTATTTATAATTTTTTGTTTCAAGATGTTCTTGAGATGCTCGATGCATATCAACAACTTGATCTTTATCAGAATTTATGGCATCGATTGTATCATAGTCAAAGATGGTAGAGACATTCGAATCAAAGACAAATGTTTCTAGAGTGTTTATATCACCAACATCCTTATAACCAGAAGGAATATTAATTGAATGTTGGATGTAGGGTTAAAATTCTTTACAACAATTTTCAAAAAGAATATCAGCCAAATAATTTTTTTTGTAATGATGATGAAAAATAGTGTGAAACTCCTTCAAAGAATGAATGTTATCATTGGTGAGGGATTGATGATCTAGGTGGATATTGGTGGCCACCCACCTATTCCAACTGGATCTGCTTGACAGTTTTTAGTTTAGCATGTTCTTCTGTACTTCTTTGTAATTGTTGATTCTACACTTTAGTGGCTATCTGAAGCCCTACACTTCTTCCAATTGGATATTGGTGGCCTCCCACCGAGTCCAACTGGAGTATTTTGTATTGTTTCATGTTAGCACATCTTGTTGTACTTCCACGACCATTTTGGGGCCCTAAACAATGTTTTTTTGCCTCGCCACAATCAAATAATAGACATAGTTAGAGTTTGATGGTGTAATGTGTAATTCTCTAAAAGACCTTTACAACGGGCTATCACACGCATAAAACAGAGATCGTATGCAAAAGTTATGACCCTCGGAATTTAAGGTACCAACTTACCCATAGGGGGCCACATAACTTTTGGCGTTTCATCTCCTAGGGTTAGGTTTTTGAATGCTTGGGTTTTGGAATTCATGAGCAATATTAAAAAGGCCTTTGGAGCCTCATTGTAACAATTCTTCTTAGATGGATGCACATTGTAGCCACATCTCTTCTCAGAGATAGCTACCACCATTCAAGCAAGTGTTTCAGTTCTGCAGTTTTACAGTTTCAGCCTATTTCATTTATTCAATAGAAGATATTTTTCACTGGATATCTTTGTTCTTCTTCATATCTATGTGTTTATTGTATTCAGTCTATTAATAAGTTTCATTCCGCTCCTAAATCTGGATCAGTGGTATCAAAGCGACACTCTCTTAATTTATTTTTCTTTGTGCATGTCCCCTACAAGATATGGGTATAAGAAGTTGGGACTCGAACCAATCGAGCCATTGCAAGATCAGCCACGCTGATCCCAACAAAAACCCATGGGAGACGAAAAGAAATATGGTGGAGTAGGAGATCCTTTTAAAATGTTGCTCGAGGAAGCCCTTCCACGACAAAGGAACAAAATGATGGACAAATTTGTGCAGATCCTTCGACGGCTACCCACAGGAGAAGCATCTTCAACAAGCGGCCATGCAACCCCCTTCAAGGTATAGGTAAATTTTGATATTCCATTATTTGAAGGACTGATAGATGTAGATGTTGTAGATAAATGGTTGAATCTGCTCGAAGGGTATTTTTTGTCCACAATTTTTTCGATAGGGAAAATATTACTTTTTCACTCCTCAAGTTCATCTCCCATGTTAAGGACTGGTGGGATACTTTGAGCAAAGGGCCATAGAGGAATTTGAAATATTTGTGGTTGCCCCTACATGGGATTCCTTTCGAGATTCTATTAAATAACAATACTACCCTGTTGGAAGCTACGATGACCAATACACCATATGGACCACCCTCTATCAAGAAAAGGACCAGACGGTACCATATTTCACCAATATTTTCCATACCCTATGCACAAAATTGGGTATCAAAGACTCAGAGTAAAACATGGTGCTCAAATACCATGGTTGTTTTCATAGATACATTCAAATGGAAATGGATTTTTTGATCATCGCCTCATTGGGTACAGCTTATAGATACGTTGTTAAGATCGAGCATAAATTTAAGCAGAAGAGGTGAGAGTTTGGATCTACAAACTCCTCACAGAAGAAGTAGGGAAAAGGTGGCTCCAATCCACATAGAAAGGGATAGAGAAAATATGGCCACTCTCAGGACAACTAGTCCAAGACACAACACAAGAAGGGAAATGAGAAGATGAAGAAGGACATGGAAAAATGGTGTGAATACCATAAAATCCCTTGGCACAACATTGAACAATTCCTCTCCAAGCGGTCACTCATGGTCAAGCTGAAGGATTTTGAGTTAGAGATTGATTTGGATTCCGAATCAAATCCAGAAGGATGGAAACAAATTATTGATGTTTAACCCAGTTCCACTTTTGCTACCACCAAATTCTAGCCAAGTGAACCAGAAGAACCAGAGAAAGGGGAATGCCTCTTTCACTCACATATGTGGGTAAAGGGGGCTCCTCTACATTTAATTGTCAATATCGGTAGTTAGAAGAACCTAATCTCAACATAGGTCATCAAGCAGCTGGACATTCTGACGACACCGCACCCACAGCCCTACACCATCGGCTAGCTTCGCCAAGGAAGATATCGTCGTGTCAGCCAATTGTTTCGTCTAGCCTACGACATCAAGCCTTTTAAAGATGAGGTATTGTGTGATATTTCTCCCCTTGAAGTTTTTGATGTTCTTTTAGGACAACCATATTTGTGGAAGAATCATGTTGTGTATGATTCTATACCCTGCAATGTTATTATTACTTTGGGTAGACAATTGTACAAGATACCAGAGGTAGCTCCGCCTACCGCTATTTATTTAATCTCTACTAAGTAATGAAATAAGGTCATTTCACAGACTGGGAAGTAAGTCTTCTTTTTGATCTGTGCTCACAGTAAGAAGAAGGTCGCCACCACATTCATGGTCTCTACACAGATCCTCTCTTTGCAGCATAATCAAGTGGATAGGATCATGGAAGAATACAAAGACATTTTCTCCTCACCCACCAGGGTACCGACGCACTGCCAAGTCAAACATACAATTGATCTAACCCTCGGTGCACCTCTTCCTAATGGACCAGTCTATCATCACTCATTGATCGAAAATGAAGAAATCAAGCGTCATATCCAAGAGATTATTAAAAGGGGCACATCAGATCCAAATCCTCCCCTTGTGGAAGATCGATTGTATTGATTCAAAAGAAGGATGAGACCTTGCGAATATGAATTGATTACAGAGAATTAAAAAAAAATCACATTCAGAAACTCGTACCCAATTCCTAGGATTTATGACCTTCTTGACCAACTCAAGGGGGAAAAGTTCTTCAGCAAGATTGACCTAAATTTTGGCTACCACCAGGTTACCATCGAACCAATTGATGTATGGAAGACAAATTCAAATATAAATAAGGTCTGTTCTAATGGTTGTTCATTCCCTTTGGCTTAAAAAATGCACCAACCACTTTCACGAGGGTGATGGATGATGTATTGAGACCCTTCACTAACTATTTTTTGGTGGTATATTTGGATGACATCCTCATCTTCAGTAGAACATGGGAGGAGCACACACGACATATTCATCAGGTTTTGAGCACTCTGTGACAACACAAGCTATATTCCAACTTGGAAAAATATAACTTTGGAATGAACATGGCCCAATACTTGGGCTACATTGTTGATCAGCATGGGGTACATATTGATCCTGCTAAGATCCAAGTCATCCATGACTGGCCAACCTTGACCACACTAACCGAGCTTCAGATCTTCTTGGGACTGGCCAACTTCTATCGATGGTTCATGTTGGGATTCTCCCATATTGCATGGACCCTAAACCATGTGACTAAGAGGAGTGATAGGGAAACTTTTGTGTGGGGGAAGGAACAACAACGATCATTTGATGATCTGAATCACTACTTGTTCTTAACTCCATTATTGTCCTTTCTTGATCTGCAACAACTGTTCAAGATTGAGACCGATTCATCTAACTATGTTGTAGGTGCAATTCTCACTCAACACGGTCATTCGGTGACAATCCATAGTGAGACACTCTTAGATACTGTCCAGAAATACCCCACCTATGAAAAGGAAATGTATTCCATTGTACAAGCTTGTCGTCAATGGAAAAATTACATTATGGGAAAGGAGATGATCATCCACACTAATCACAAGCCTCTGCAGTTCATACAGACACAGAAGAAGTTTTATAACGATCTCCATCAGAAGTGTTCCACCTACCTGCAGTAGTTCCATATCAATATCATGTATAAGACAGGGAGAAAAAATCATGTCGCCGACTACCTCATTCGACCTCCCATGGCTGCACACACCACTGTGCTCCATTCCTATGGACATGAGGCATATGAGTGGCCCCATATTTATCAACAAGATTTGAAATTCGCCATCGCCTATCAGGTCTTGGGTATAGGTGTGATTGTCCCCAATTTTCAAATTTAGGGTGGGTTGTTATGCAATCTGGGCCATCTATGTGTTCCTGCAAGCGAGCGTGTAAATATTATTTTGGAATCATAGTTCAGTCGGATGGAAGGACATTTTGGCATGGAAAAAATTGTCGTCGTTCTCTAGAAACACTTTTATTGGCCAAACGTTAAACAATAAGTCAACAAGTATATCAGATCTTGCACTACCTATGTCGTTTCCAAACCAACCATCAAGAAGCAAGGATTATACACCCCTCTTCCTACCCCCCGAGAAGCCTTGGGAATCCATATCGATGGATTACATGTCTATCCTTCCATCCACCAAGTAAGGAAATGATTGTGTATTTGTGGTCATTGATCAGTTTTCAAAGATAGCCATCCTCACATCCTGCAAGAAGAAAATTACAGTGACAGATACTACCAATATCTTATTTGAATGAGTGTGGGTCCACTTTGGGATACCATAGACCATCATCTTCGACCGAGACAATAGGTTCCTTAGCACATTTTGGTCGAGTCTCTATTCACTGTTGGACACCAAGATCACTAAATCCACTTATTTCCACCCCCAAATCGATGGACAAAAATAGGTTGTCAATCAGATGATTGTGCACATCCTGTGCATGTACAACTCTAATCATTTGTGTACATGGGATGAGAGTCTCCCCTATGTTCAAAATAGTTACAATAGGGCTCTCCATATCTCCACTGACCATATCCCATTTTAGGTGGGAATGGGATTCCAAACCTTGGTGTTATTGGATAAATCCGTAAGTGCGGACATGAACCGATCTCCCTAGATCCACCTGGATCTAGAACAAAACAGGACAGAATATACCGCTTTACCTAGATCTAACTATTGAATTAAATTGGAAGTGAGAAGAAGATATGTACCTTGTAATCGCTTGCTTGGTCTCTGTTGTTCCTTGCTTCGCTCCAGCACTCTTGTGCGGTCAAGATCAAAACAGTACAAACCAACCAAAGTGAAAGCAAATAATATATCCAATAGTTAATCTATACATATGATCAAGGAATTATGTAATAAAGTAGATCTCACTTTATGGAAAAGAAATATATCACTGTATCATATTAATTGAAAGAGAAACTTACAACCAGAGCCTTGATGTCGTAAGGTCCCTTCCTACTGTCCTTC
>ML779611.1:216560-230979 GCA_009831015.1 Picea engelmannii | reverse complement strand
CACAGTGGAGTCGCCAGGTGCACAGTAGCAATCTTCAAGTTCTGATATCTGATGCACCTTCAGAAATCAGTTAGTCGTTGTCGTTCTGCCCAGGGAAAATCTTCAACTTCGTCCCCGGCAACGGCGCCAGAAATGTTGGCGTTTGGAAGTCACTCCTAGATTGCTAGCAGGAGCAGAGCCCGAAGCCCATCAGTTTAATGTCACGGTTTGTTTAAAGGGTGATCAAATGGAGGAAAACTCAGAACGACACAATCTCAACTCGGAAACTAGACCGGGCATGCATGAACGAGTGAGGTCTTGATAAAATCCAAATAGTGAGTCGTAACAAAGGGTGAGTAGGTGGAAGACTTGTTCAAGAAGGGTGCAAGATCTATCACAGACATCCGGTCTGCAACAGATGAAGAAGAAATGTATCCGAACACAAAATCCTTTTACATTCAAACACATATACCAGAGAATACAACGGTGCCACAACAAATCCTTTATCGCAACAAGATTGTTAAGTCCACGTGAATCCTTCACTGTGAACCCTCTAGCAAATATGAAACAAAGATGGAAAAGAAAGGCGAACTGTTTGTTATGAACCAAGAAGTCTCAAACACAAAGGCATAACCAGGAAACCAGAGTATCGCTGAAACTTTATAGTCAGGAGCTTAGCTCTACCATCGATAGATACAAAAATGGCAAAAATTCCTACATATACTCAAAACAACAACAACAACAAGATCGAGAAAGTGCATTGAAGGCTTTTCATCTACATGGCTTCTGACATTCTGCAGCCGCAATCTTTGAATAATCGTGCAACTTGTGGCAGACGCGATAGATCTTCTGAGAGTTACATCGGCGAATCGACGTTCTTTTAATTCATTGCAGGACGTCCCCATTATGGCGGAGACGATGTCTAACCACCCTCAACCGCCTCAATAACTTCTTCTTGGGATTGAGAACGGCCAGGCCAACTCAGCATCTCGGGATAGGGAAGACTTCTCGCGCTGCCATCTGGCACAACCGAATAGCTTGAGGGACGGACACGAGGGCCAGTGCGGAGGACATGGTGTATGGTAGGAGTGGTGGCATCGGGGAACGCGTGGAAGAAGTGGCGAGAAGTGGGAGTGATGACAGAGAGGGGTGACAGAAGGATGATCCATGGCGGAAGGCACCCAGGTAGATGGGGGGAAGACGGGAGAAACAAGCTCACCTTCGGGTGAGAAACTGATGTGGAAAGGAACGGGATGCGTGGCAGGAAATGAGTGGATGGTGGGAAGAAAGGAGAGCCACGCGGACTAAAGAGGAGAGGTGAATGGATGACACGCGACAGCAGGGGAAAGGCGGACGAAAGAATGAAATGACAGAAGGAGGGCCCACACTGGTTAATCATATGGCAGTTAAGGAGAGCGGGGCTGCACAAGCGCCGTTGATCTGGGCGTCTCGATCGTGGCCATCAGAGAGATGCACATGGGATTTCGGACCCCCCCCCTCCGCTTAAAGGTAGAAAGGCGGGGGGGGGGGTCCGAAATGGTCTTCATCGCCGTTGATCCGGGCGCGCTCATCTGGACCGTCAGAGAGGTGCGCCCCCGATCTCGGACCCCCCCCCCCTGCTTAAAGATTGGAAGGCAAGGGGGGTCCGAAATTTGTTGTGCGCCGTCGATCTGGGCGCGCAAATCTGGACCGCCCGGTCTTGCTTGCTGCTTACCACGGGTGCATCATCGCCCAAAACTTTGGACAAGTGGGTTTTAACCCATTCTTTTGATATCTAAACCCCTTAGCAAGAAATATCGCTAACAATTACCTCTCTAATTATCTTAGTGAATTCGACAGTCCAGTTGTGCAATTTTTCTCTTGCATTATTCCCATCTAAGACAATATTCTCCATTTTCTCTCGGAGCTTCTTGGGTTGAAATTAATCTTATTTCTTTTTGTATTTCAGTTGTGCTTCAAGTATCTATTCTCTTTCTACCAGTTCTGACCAAGCGACCTGAATCAACTCAATCTTCTTCACAGGCTCGCTTGTTATGCTAGACTCTGGCAGTTGAGGCACTGTCTTATTGACCGTCGTCTAGGTCTCTGGGAGTTTTTCTTTGACTCTCTCCAAATTCAATTCTGCCTAGATCCTGGAGTGTTCCTGCTGTGTTCATTGTTCTTGTGCAACGATTCCTTCCTATTTCCAAAATTTGGCTTCTCTTTCATCCCGTTGAATCCTCTTCTTCAGTTTTTCACTTGAGGTTCTGATTATTCCTACTAACTGGGTTGTTGGTAGTTGTACAAGCTCACTGGATAAAGGGGTGGCATCCATGGGTACTCAAACTTGCAGTGGAATTCCACTGGCCATAGATTGTGCAAAAGGTGTCTCCACCTCTTCTTCTCCTCGAGATGGACTTTGCAATTGGTGTGCAAGTAGAGCCTTCAATTTTGTTGGGAATTGAGGAAAAGCTTATGTCTTGGCCAGGCAAAGCTGCAAAAGTTCTGCACATAGACGTGGGCTCTGGAAGACTGGTTCCAGTTTCTCTTTCAAAGATGTTTCACTCTGACTTGATGTAGTTTTAGGTTCCTTTTGGACTGCCTGTTATGTTTCCTCTTTTTGTAACAAAATTTTCGAGGTTCTGCTTCTGTGGATGGCACTCTCAACATTGACTGTTGAGAGAGGGTGTTGAGTGCTTGGGTCTTGTGGAAGTGGAATAATTTGACTCTCCATGGAAGTCAGAGTATCCTGAATAGGTAAAAATGGAATGACTGACTGACTCGAGATTTCATGGGTCACACCAATGAGTTATGGTACATGCTCGGGTAGGTCGGGGAAATCCAACTGCATGGGATGATGTGAAGTGGCTTGGGGTTGGATGGTCGTTTCTTGTGGTGGAGATGGGGATTGTGGGGGAGATGGGGGTTACTCAGTGATCATGGTTATGGATGCAATGGTATTTGGTTTGGGATCATCCTAGATGTCAATCATTGTTTGGGCCACTTGAGTGGTTGCTCGAGTATGAGGTATGGTCAAGGATATTGGTTTGGGGTTCAGAATATTCATAGGGGAGAGCCCTGTCCTTGGTTTCTTAACTAAAGGATATCCTATGAAAGAAAAAATGAGGATGTCATTGACATTTTTACCTAATACCACAGCTTGGTTCGGAATCTATGGGAACATCGACAATGTACTCTTCTTGCGTTCCATAGGTTTTGTATCCTCTTCTTCTTTAGAGTCCGTCGACATCATGACATTTTGCTTCTTCTTAGCAGGGCCAGAGATCGACACTACTCCTTCTTCCTTCCCCCTTTTCTTTAGGAGCTCTGTAGGTAAGAGGTAGTGCATTCAAGACTTCCATGGATTGCACTTGACTCCAGTCCACAACATGAATTCTTTGTCAAAGGTTTCCTCATCTAGGTAGAAGGGGAGAAACCTTGAGTGGAAGTCTTCTAGTTTCACATGCCTCTGCCATATGAGATTGTTGTGGCAATTCAATCAAAAGGAGATGTTCTAGGTGTTCATGTTTAGCAAATATTGTGGTATATTCCATCACTGATCTGTGTCAATCAGTAAGTTGCACCACTTTGAGAAAGAGACATTGTTGAAGCGACATTATATCATATTTAAACATTGGCATAGCTTCGACCCACTTCATGAAGTATTCTACTTCTACGATGATATAACGGTGCCTCCTTGCGAAAGGAGGGTTGCATGTAGTGTAATCAATCCCCCACTTTGTGAAGGGACCAACTGTGATGAAGGGAAACATGGGAGTGGGGTTTTCCCTCATCTTCTGAGAGAATATCTGACATGGGTGGCACTTCTTGATCAATTCAACACAATATTTGATTAATGTCAGCCAAAAGTAACCATCTCGTAAAATATTTTGGGTTGTTTCCAACCCAGACAAATGATCGCCACATGCTCCAGTGTGGAAATCGTTAAGCATGATTTCCACTTCTTCATTGGTAAGACACCAGCTAAGGATGCAATCTACACCTCGACGATACATAGTGTCCTTGAGTGTGAGATATTTTTTGGCCTAATGGCGTATATGGTGACTCTCATCACGAGAAGCAGAGGTAGAGCACTTCAAAGTATGGAGATAGACTAGTGTATCTCCGTACAAGGGGTCCGAAGACGTGATCAAAAACATGTCTCCTTTGATAGGCGACTCCTCAGGTATAACATCTCTTGTTTCGACCGGAAGTTCTGAGATGAGTTCTACAAAGACCAACGAATTTTTGGACTTCCCCGAAACAAAATCCAAGTCGAATTCCTAGAGGATAACTATCCATCTACTGATATTTATGTCGATCACACATCGTGTCAACATGTATTGAAATGGATTCACAACGACAATGATGATGTTCTTGTGAAACAAGATGTAATGACGGAACCGTTGGACAGCATGAACTCCTACCATTGCAAGTTTTTCAATATGGGAATAGTTGAGTTCATGTCCAACCAGGCCTCGCCTCAGGTAATAAATCACATATTCTAAGAGGAAATCATCCTCTTGAACCAATACCATACCGATGGTCGACTCCGCAACGTCCAAGTACAATAAGAAATCTTTATTATAATTGGGTGGCCACAGCAGAGGGGTAGAAGTGAGGGCGCATTTCAACGCTTCGAAAGAGCGTTGAGCGGCTTCATCCCAATGAAAAGGAACGTCCTTCTTTAGTAAATGCATAAAACCCTTTGTGATCTCGACATAGTTTGTGATGAAACGTCATAAGAAGTTAACTTTTCTTTGTAAACTATGAAGTTGAGGGATTGTGCACAGGGGAGGCAACTGAACTATCACCTCAACCTTTAGAGGATTGACCATGATCCCTGTTGTCGAAACTATGAAACCAAGCAGACGACCCGATGTTATGCAAAAGCTTCATTTGTTTGGATTCAAGTGGATCCAGTAGTAACAACATTTCTCAAAGATAAGTTGGAGGTGTGTGGAATGATCATCTCTCTTGCGATATCATGATGCTAAATCATTGAGATAAGCCTCGACTATGTGTTTGAGATCGTGGAAAACAAAATACATGGCCCCTTAAAACATAGCTCCAACATTTTTCAGACCAAAAGGCATCTTCCGATAAGAGAATGTACCCCATGGACAGATGAAAGGGATTTTGTGTTGGTATTCGGGCTTGATATGTATTTGATTGTATCCTGAAAAACCATCTATGAAAGAAAAGGCCTCGCAACCTGCGCATTCATCGACTATCTGGTCAATAAATGGTGTGGGGAAATTATCCTTTGGCCAGGCATTGCTCAAATCATGGAAGTCCATACATACATGAATTGTACCTTATTTTTTGTTGACTGGAATGGGATTTGACACCCATTGAGTCAATTGGATGGGGTAGATGAAACCAGCTTGGAGTAGTTTCTCTACTTCAACCTTAATAGTTGTTGCTTTCCTAGGATTGACAGGATGAAGCTTCTACTGGAATTCCTTAGAATCAGGATATGTCATGATTTCATGTTCAACGATTCTTGGATATATGCCTGGAATTTCCTTGTAAGAGCAGGCAAACACGTCGCAGAATTATTTAAATAAATATGTGTAGATTTGAATCTCTTCGGGAGAGCAGTATGCTCTAATGAAGATATTCTCCACGACACCATGGATTTTGGAAATATCGATAGGTATCGTTTGAGAAATGGTTTCCATATTTCCTTCAGTGTAAACATCGTGAATATCCAAAAGATTGATAGGACAAGCCTTATCTCCAGTCATAGTCATAGTGAATTCACTTGCTTCAATTCTTCTTAACTCTGGGAGGAAATAAGATCTGTGATGAAGATCATCCTAGGGTCTGTATGGATTAGTCCTTTCCTCAATAATCGCAGTATCTGAGGGAAAGACAAAGTCTAAAGAATCAGTATCAGTGAGGGAACCTTGAGCCCATGTAGGCTCGAGAACCGGATCCAACTTTTGTGCGGGAGTCAGACCAGGGTCAATGGAATCTTGCTGAACTATAGAGTACGCAACTTCTACCATGGACAAAGGCATGGACATGCCATGGTGCCCTATCCCTTCCATCGTGGCTTATGGGGAAGGAAGAGTCCATGGATCGTTAAAGTAAGTCATGCAAAACGACGAGATTTGAAATATTTCAGTCCTAGGCTGGTTGGGGATAGCCGATATGTAGTGGACATTGTCGGTTGGAGGCAAGTAATCGAAAGTACCCATCAAAGGTGGGCACAAACCAACCCCTACATTGACAATGTCGGGCTGAGGGTTATCAATCATCGGGACCGTGGATACCCCCGATGAAGGGTCAGGACGGGAGAAGGATAACTGATCAATGGACATGATTCGACCTTCGTGTGGAAACAACAAGACCCGAAAAAATGTCGTGACCACTGCTTGCATATCGTAGGTCCAACTCCTTCATAAAAAGAGACTGTAGTCGAGAGATGCATCGACCACTTCAACCTCGACACACACGGTCTTCCCCCCTAACTTCATGGGGAAAGAGGGGATGATTCCATGTGGTCAGAACGAATGACCGTCGAAAGCAGTAATAAGAGTAGGTGATAGAGACAAAACAGGTTAGCCAATGGCCTTCCAACATGCCAAATACATCACGCATGTCGAGGCACCCTCATCAACCACCGTGCGAATGTTTCAAGTAAAATTTTTCATGGTGTAAGCCACTACTATCTGAAACGCGACGTGGTAAGGAAGACGAGGCTTTAAGTCGGTTGTATCAAGCATGATCCTTCCCGGATTACAAGTCTCAGTGGACCCTAAGGTAGATAATAGAGCCTTTCTCTGGGAAGGGCAACTCTAAAGGACTTCCAAAGCATACATTGCACAAGGAGTTTGTGACAAATCCTCCACCACAGAGTAGTTTTGGGCGGCCCTTGCGTTTGGGTTGTGGGAATATTTCTTGAACGCTCCTTTTGGGATGCGTGTCATTGTTTCTCCCAATGTCTTCTCAATCTAGAGATGAAGATGTGGGTTTTCGACTTCTTTACCCTTCTCATAGGTGTTTGGCATTCCATAGTCACGCGTCCTAGTTGTTATGTCAATGCTACCTTTCAGCATATACACATTCGTGGATGCAGGATTACTCGAAGATGGAGGGGGTCCCTAACTTCCCCCTTCCATGCTCGAAGAGGCTTGAGTTAGAGTTTTCCCATGCCGATATGGATTTGTTAACACGATAGGTTGTTGCTATGCCAATAACTTCTAGGCCTCCGCAAGTCGAGGACACTGGTGAGTCAGATGGTCTTCCTTGCAAAAATTACATGGATACTTCAACTTCTTATTTTCAGTGTTTCCCCCACCAGCATTATCGGTAGGTTTATTATCCCCCTTACCCTTCTTTCGTTGTTTCGTCTTTCCTTCAGGTTGCAGGGTGGCCTTCGGGCTTGTCGAATGCACACTGTGTACATCTGACTTTTGGGTAGGGAGAACATCCAAACCAGTGGTTTGGCTGGTCGTTGTTTAATGTATCGACAATTGCTACAATTGATTTGATAGTTGATCAATGGGCTTCATTTTCATTGAACCAACAATACCATTGACATGTGGCCCAGACCTCTGTCTGGTCTTGTCAAGTATCGACCTTGGTGCATCTGGTAAAACTTCATAAAGTAAACCAGACTGAGAGTAAATTATCTCTAGCTATTGAGCTCTCATTATCACTTCTTCTTCTTAAAATACCCCCAAGGTTGTGACATCTTTAGACAACTAAGGTACCAAATACTTAAGGAACCACTCAAGCAGGAATGATAGTGGGACTGGAACTTTTATCAAACTCTTCCGGCATCTCCATTCTTGGATGTGATCGGAGATACGATCCACTTTTGTCTGCTCAAAGTTTGCCAACAATTCGGTGTCGGCGTCATATCTCACAAGTAATTGGAAATGGTTTAATAAAGCCATTGCCAATTCACTGAAGGAAGAGTATCTTGAGCGGTCGAGCTCGATGTACCATTTTGCAACATTCCCAATGAGAGTGCATTGAAACAAACGCAATTGGACAGAGTCATCTCTCAATGAGTTGGACGAGCATCATAGATGGAAGGTACTCACATGATCACCTGGATCTTCGTTAGGCTTGGCCTCAAAATTTGGGATGTCCTAAGGAAACTTGGTCAGCATAGGAGGCCAATGTGGATCATGACAGATGGGGTCATTTAATAACCCTGTCAAGTGTGGTAAATGCAGAGTTGCCAGAAACTGTAATTTGGGCTGTTGATTATAACCATGGAAAAAAGAGCCTGGAGTTTGGCTGGCACCAAGTTGCCAGGAAAAGTTAGGTTGTTGGCCAGGGTTCTAGTAATTACCATGTCCATGACCAACATATGGATTCTGCACTTGTTGAGATTTCATCGGCTGACTCTCGTAATAGGATGTAAAGGGTTGGGCTTGAGCCGCATTATAATGATTTTATGAAGGGTTTCCCCCTGCCGATCCGATGGGCATAGGTGTTGAGCCTTGCCTAGGGTTCCATTGGCTATGGAAGGTTTTGCCCTCAGTCGGCATCCCTGACAAGGGAACTAATCCCTGCCATGGATGCCAAGGTCCTTGTGAGGAAGGAATTCCTAAGTTTTCCCCCTGTGTAGGAATAGTACCTCGTACAAAATGTTTTTGTCCATAACCGAGGTTTCCCCCAGCTGAGATGGTAGTTGACGAGAAATCATTGTTACCAAACGCACCGAACAAAGAGAATGGTGTCGAATCTACTGGCATGTTGGTAAGAACCGTCGAGCGAAGGGGACAAAGGAGGTATATGACCCCCTTCATAAGGGAAAGCGTTATAGGGAGCTGAAGTGCCCCCCATAGATCCTTGCAAAGGGGCATTGGAGCTCCTTGCCTCGAGACCTAAAGTCTGTAGAGTGGAGTAGGAAAGTACAGTGCTCGTACCGAAGCCAGGCATCCTGTATGATAACAGAGGGCCTGTCGCACTCTAGGTGAAAGGAGCAATGATCGTTTCCATAGACGGAATTGGACCTTTTCCCGAGGTAGAGGCAAACAAGACCATAGTGGCTCGAACCGACGATGGTTGGTTAGGAGGCTGAAAACCCCCTGTACTGACAGTCATAGAGGAAATATGAGTATTCCCTGAAGAAGTAGCAGCATTTGTTTCCATTGCTGCTTGTGACACTACCTAATGCTCATAAGGTTGAACTTGTATGACAATGGGCGTCGACAGATCAATGATTGGAGGGTTATACAGACCAAGAGCTTCCACTTCGAGGTAAAAAATGATTGGTTCCTCCATAATCAAATTTTCTCCTCTCGGAGATGAGTCAGGCACAGTTTCCTGTAACTCGGTCGCCTCAAAAGACCCTTGTTTGTCTAGTTTTCGCCTTAGTGGTCTTGGGGGTGGATCGAGATCAACCGACGGTAGGCCCAAAAGCCTTCATGACTGGTGGAGCTCTTGATCCTCCACTGTGTGAGAAGATCAATTACACACTAGGGATTTCTATAATCATTTTTTTTAAAAACCAGCACATAATAGAAAATGTTCCTATGAGATAAGACAACTAGATCACTAGCTAGTTGGAAGAACAGTTACAACAACCAACACTAGAGAAACTTATCGGTACAAGTGCAACTCAAATACGAAAGCACCCTCTGGGTATACTCTGCAAAGCGTGGCCCAATGTCTTCCCTAGGTACCGCGGTATACCCCCGCAGTCACCTATGTAATTCACTAAGATAAAGGCAACTAGGTTTCCAGCGCATGAATAGTCACCAGGCGGGTACAGTCGACAGTCAGGTAGACCACAATGAGCAAGGTATCAAGCTCGAAACCTATCAAGGGTATCGAAATCAAGTGTTCCGGAAGACGACTAAGGACCTCGAACTGATTCAAGACCCACGAAGCTCCGTCGCAAATGCGATCAACGAAATCCCAAGATAAGTCCTCTATATGCGTTCCCCACTACGCTTGGTCTGACTTTGGAGGGTTTGTCTTCGTTACCTTTCCGCAGGCGACCTCGTGTTTAGCCCCTATGTTAGAGGAGGGTCCTAGATAACTTTCACAATTACTAGACTTTCAAGCACTCCCTAGCACAGACTCTAGTGTTTGTTTTTGTATCCTTGAAGAGTTTCACGTCCAATCCTAAATCAAGGCTCTAGCCTAGACTAAATTGATGGACCCTACAAACACAAAGTCTAGTATCTTTTAATTAAGCGTTAATTTTAGTGGATGTCTTAAGTCAAAAGGAACGGAAATGAAACCAGTGATGTTCTCAAGAGACGAAAGAGAAGAGCATAAGATGAAACTGAAAACAAACTACTTCTTTCTTCACAAATAAAGATTTTTCAATTTAAACTCTTTAACCAAAATTTTCATAACTACTTCTCTCAGATCCTTGAAAAGAAAAACTCAAAACAAGATTTCGCTCGACTATGAGCTACTTAATGTCCTAAGTATTCAAGTAAAGAACTTAAGAAAACTTTCTTTTTCCTTGGTAAACAAGGCAACTAACCTAAACTACTTTACCAAACAAATAAGTGAAAGATTTTTTTTTATTGTTTTATGCTTCAAAACAAGAAATTTGAAAATGAATTCTTTTCTTTTCTTCCAAAGAAAAAAAGGGAAAAATGACGACAAGACAAGACCAAGAAATGGCTTCTGGCCCAATCGCAAATTGCAGGGAGTCACTGACAATACCAAGCAATAAGATCAAAACAGACTCACCAACTTGTCTAAAAACCCTATTAAAGAAAACACAAGAAATATTTGGTCAAAAGAAAGCTAAATTGAAGTCAGACCTAGGCTACAGACTTCTATAACAGAGACTAGGACTAGATCAAGAAAACCCCTGAGAAGTTCGACTTCTGATAGGGAAGTGTTAGGATATTTAGACACTTATAAGTTAGTTAAGATCTACTTGGTCGAATATGTCATTAGGTAAAAGTGTGTTTCTTTAGTATGCATTAGTATGCATTTGTAGTTAGGAAATCCGACGGTCACGATATGTTCCCAACATAGAGTGATCTGACGGTTCATACTCTCCTCGATCTTAACGACCATTCATCTGTGGCTTAACACCCGATTGGTCCATGATCTCTATTTAAAGAGCATGGAGGGTCACTTACCGATGATCGATTGTGAGAAACTCTCTTGTAAAATCTATCTGTAATATTTTTCTTTGCATTAATAAATTGCTCCAAGTGGCCGCGCTGGCTGGGGCCGTGGATGTTTCCCCATAGGGGTTTTACCACGTGAAAACATCAATGTGTTGATATTTGATCTATTTATGTGAGTGGTTACTGAAGGTTTTCATCCTCTGTTGGAATACCTATGTTTTTGAACATGGTATCAAAGCATGTTTGAAGACCCGCTCTTGTTGAAGATCGAGATCATGAAGCTGATTTGAATCATCTCCACTTTCTGTCATTTTCGTACATTTCTGGGCTGAGAGGACTATTACATTGCATCCGGAGCACTAATTTCATTCAGGAACACTTTTCGTTTCACTCGAAAAGGTTTATGTTTTCCCGAGATACGACCATTACAGTCAGATCTGGAGGTATAAAGATTGAATACACATTTTTTTAAATTTTTACAGAGTAGTATTTTGGTTTTATTTCGGTTTTTTTTAATTTATTTCTGGGTTGCTACTCTTTTAGATTTTCATATTATATTTTCCCCGCGCCCTGTGTGATCTCGGAAAATCATAAACAAATAGGAAAAGGTGCATCTTTTGGGTAAGCTAACTGAGATCTAACTCTTGTTGTCATCGAGAAGCGAAATTTTTTTCTTGTGTGAAAAGAGTTTTTTTTTTAGCACGCTCTCCAAGGCCGTCTTCCACAACAACAACAACAACACCCCCAATCCTCCTTCTAAACATTACAATATGTTTTGCTAGATCATTTGGTTAAAAGTTTCCTTATTAAGCAAGAGGTCTTGAGCTCAAGTCTCTCTTTTGTTACTTTTTTTTTTTAAAGTTCATGCTAAAATTGTAAAGTGTATTTCACTTCAAGTATGAAAGTGAATCACTATAAGTAGCTTTAATATTTTATTTTATAGTTATTTATTTTGCATGCATCTTTTTTGTTATAAAGTAACTTCGTTGTAAAAGTGATCCCCACTTCTCTTTATAAAAGTGGGTCACTTCATAAAGCAACTTACACAATCACGTGGTCGGTTGGTTACCGTTTATGTTTTTTTTTTAAAGGGCATAACTCTCACATGGGAAGTTCGTTTTCAGTGCCGGTTTTTTTAAAACTGCATAATTTTTCGAGCTCTTTCCATCCAGCTCATCAGTTTCAATTTTTAAATCCATGTTATCTACATATTTAATATGTCTTCTACAAGTAATGTCTTTCTTACCAACAACAACTACTTCCAATGGAAATCTCATATGGAAGATTTATTAAGAAGTAAAGGCTTGTACCGGATTACCTTGGGAAAGGAAAAAACACCCACTGATGCTGATAAGAAATCCAAGTGGGATAATAGGAATGTCGAAGCATGAGTACTAATCAAAATGTCCATCTCTCCTAATTTAACGTACCACCTTCAAGAAATTGATGACCCCGAAGAAGCTTGGGACAAGATTGAATCTATGTTTGGTAGACTCAATATTATTTGAGCACAACAGTTAGAAAATCAAATACTGACCTTGAGTCCAAGTGTTTTTTCTTGCCTTGGAGACTATTTATCTAAGTTTAAAGAACTTCGAATGTTATGTGAAGAATGTAAGATAAAAATGGAGGAAGAGCATTGCATCTATCTTATTCTTTCTAAGCTAGGTAGTGCATATTCTATGTTTGTATCTACTTTTTATGCCATGAGAGAGGCTCTAGGGAAAGCTTATGAAAAACCCAGTCTTGAGTCCTTTTGTGCTTCTTTGATTCGAGAGGAAGATAAGCTTGTACAATTTGGAGTGATCAACACTGCAGGTCCCTCCAACAAAAAGATAAACCCAAGTATCCCAAGAAGCAACATCCTCACTACAACAACAAACAACATAAGGGTCCCAAACCTGCTCAGACAGCTTCAGCTCCTACTGGTGACAAAGGAGAAAAATATAAAAATAAGAATACTAACAGACATTGCAACTTTTGTGATAAGGATGGTCATGATGAGTCCAAATGTTTTAAGAAGATGGCATCTTTAGAAGAAACGATGAAGAAGCACAACATCAGTATTGATTCTACTTCTTCTTCTCACCGACATGCACTTTCTGCTTGTGGTTTCTCCTTCAATTCAAATTATACTACTACTTCTTCTTCTTATGAGTGGCTTATTGATTCAGGAGCATCTTATCATATGGCTAAGGATAAATCCATATTTTCTGCTCTAAATGAATGTAACATCAAGAAAACATTTGTTGGTGATGATAGATCTATTAGTGTTGTAGGATCTGGAACAATTCAAGAAGATAATGGTCATTTCAATGATGTATTATGTGTTCCAAGTCTTTCTTGTAAGATTTTATCAGTATATCAAATCACTCATCCAGGTGAAGATAAAACCATCGAGTTTTCACCTCACCATGTTGTAATCAAGGATCTAAAAGATCCTAAGAATGTTCTTGCAACTGGAATTTCTAATGATATTACCAAGTTGTACAAGTTTGACAACGTTGGGTCATCAACTTTTTCATCAGTTTTTGTTGCTCATAGAGATGACTTGAGCAAACTTTGGCATGAGCGGTTTGGTCATCTAAACTATCTCTCATTGCAACAACTATGTAATAAACAGATGGTGACTGGTCTTCCTCTTGTTTCATACAAAGATGGTGTTTGTGCCGGTTGTGTTCTCAGCAAACATCATCAGGACAATTTTGACAAACGTGGCTTTTGGCACGCCTCGGGTCCTTTGCAGCTTGTTCACAGTGATTTGTGTGGTCCACTTGCTTCTCCTTCTTTTTCTGGGTGCAAGTATTTCTTAACTTTCATTGATGACTTTTCCAGACGTACTTGGGTTTACTTCTTAAAACTCAAGAGTGAAGTTTTTGACAAGTTTTTGGCCTACAAGGCCCTTGTAGAAAAGCAATATGGACATCAAATTCAAAGGTTAAGAACAGATAATGGAGACAAATATGTGAACAATAATTTTACAAGATACTACACTACACAGAGAATCCAAATGCAACACATTGTTCCATATACACCACAACAAGATGGTGTTGCTGAGAGAAAGAACCGCACATTAAAAGAAATGGCCAATTGTATGATCCAATCTAAGGGATTAAGTCTAAAGTATTCGGAGGAAGCCATAATCTGTGCAAATTACATAGTAAATCGCACTCCCACAAAGGCTCTTAAAAATATAACACCAGAATAAGCTTGGACTAAAATTAAACTAGATGTAAGTCACTTCAATGTATTTGGCAGTATAGCATGGGCTCACATTCCCGATGAGAAAAGGAAAGCATTGCAGCCTAAAAGTGAGAAGTGTATATTTGTTGGTTATTCTGAAGATGTCAAAGGTTACAAACTTCTTCAATCACATTGTAATGAAATTA
>ML779611.1:174891-216472 GCA_009831015.1 Picea engelmannii | reverse complement strand
GTATAGCATGGGCTCACATTCCCGATGAGAAAAGGAAAGCATTGCAGCCTAAAAGTGAGAAGTGTATATTTGTTGGTTATTCTGAAGATGTCAAAGGTTACAAACTTCTTCAATCACATTGTAATGAAATTATTATTAGAAGAGGTGTTAAATTTGATGAAAATTTCTTGGCCTGCGAGCCTAATTCGGCGATTGTGCCTTCTTCAACCCACAAGCCATGTTCGAAGTTTGTTCCTTCTTATGATCTGGTTTCTTCTTCAGATGATGACAGTGATGATGAAAATCCACCTCCATCTTCTCACCCTCCTCCAGATGAGTCCTTTGAACCTGAACCAACACCAACTCCACCGCTTCCTAGATGGGTTTGTCCAACATGAGAAGTAGCTGGTGGTCTTGTCAGTGATCCTTTAGATCAGTGTCAGACACGTTCATAGTTCCAGCGAGCCTCTTCTCTTTTGGCTCAAGTTTCAGAAACTCATGATCCAGAGACATTTGCAGAAGCTTCAGGTCATCCAGATTGGGATACAACAATGAATAAAGAGTATCTTTCTTTAATGGCAAATGATACTTGGGATCTTGTACCTCTTCCAAAAAGAAGAAAACTTGTTAGATGCAAATGGGTCTACAGAACTAAGTATGAATCAGATGGAAGTGTTGAAAGACACAAGGCTTGGTTAGTTGCCAAAGGATTTTCCCAAGTTGAATGAATTGAGTATAATGAAACCTTTGCCTCTGTAGAAAAAATGAATTCCATCTGCCTTGTTCTTTCCCTTGCTGCCTCACATAAATGGGAGGTCCATCAAATGGATGCTAAATATGTCTTCTTGCACGGAGATTTGCAAGAAGAAATCTACATGGAACAACCTCCTGGCTATGTCTAGATTGACTCTAGCCTTGTTTGTCGCCTCAAGAAATCTCTTTATGGTCTCAAGCAAGCTCCCCGAGCTTGGTATGCCAAAATGGATAGCTTTCTTATTTCCACTGGATTCTCTAGATGCCATTTTGATCCTAATGTCTATACCAAGAAAGTAGGAATCCATCTCATTATCCTTGTCCTTTATGTTGATGACCTTATCCTTACTGGTAGTGACTCAAAACTTTTAAACCATGTGAAAACCAGCATTAAGAAGAAATTTGAAATGACAGACTTAGGCTTTTTCCACTATTTCCTTGGCCTCCAAGTTTTGCAAACCAATGAAGGAATTTTTCTTTCCCAGTCTAAGTATGCTTGTGACCTTCTTCATCACTTTTACATGGACGATTGTAAACCAACCCCTTCTCCCTTCCAGTCTGGAGTCAATCTTTCTGCCACCTGTACTTCTCCTAAAGTTGATGCCACCATGTACCGTCAGTTAGTTGGTAGCCTCTTATACTTGAATCATACCCATCCTGATCTTTCCTTTGT
Source organism: Picea engelmannii (assembly GCA_009831015.1). NCBI lineage: Eukaryota > Viridiplantae > Streptophyta > Pinopsida > Pinales > Pinaceae > Picea > Picea engelmannii. Next base: position 215,067 of record ML779611.1, on the reverse strand, counting down.
TGTTGGTCTTGTTGCCCGATACATGCAAATACCCCATGAAATCCATTCTAAAGAAGCTAAAAGGATACTTCGCTATGTTCGTGGTATAGTTCAGTTCGGGATACATTACAGTTCAAGGGGGACTCCTTTATTGGTTGGTTTCACTGATTCAGATTGGGTCGGTGACCCTGGTGATCGGAAGTCTACTGCAGGTTATGTTTTCAGTCTTGGTTCATGACCTAGCACTTCGTCCTGTAAGAAACAACAGGCTATTGCACTTTCTTCAGTAGAAGCAGAGTACCGAGCAATGGTAAATGAAAGTCAGGAAGCTTTATGGCTTCAATAGTACTTTCTGAGTTTGGATTCCAGCACCAGCATCCGACCAACCTTTGGTGTGATAATTAGAGTGCCATCAAGCTTGCCAAAGACCTAGTTCAACATTAGTGTAGAAAACACATCGAGCTACACATGCACTTCATTAGAAATCTAATTCATGATCAAGTTATTAAAGTTCTCTATTTCCCTACAGAAGATCAAGTTGCAGACATTTTCACAAAGTCTCTTACAGAAGCGAAGTTTTCCAAACTTCAATCTAAGTTAGGATTTCATGAAGTTGTCATTAAGGGGGGATATGCTCTAATGCCTCCTTCCTTCTCCTATTGTGTCACTATTGTAAATCCTTCAATCTTATCCCAAGTTGTTCTTAAGGGGGGATGTTAGGATATTTAGACACTTAGGAGTTAGTTAAGATCTACTTGGTCTAACATGTCGTTAGTTAAAAGTGTGTTTCTTTAGTCTACATTAGTATGCATTTGTAGTTAGGAAATATGACGGTCACGATATGTTCCCGACATAGAGTGATCCGGCGGTTCATACTCTCCTCGATCTTAACGTCCATTGATTTTTGGCTTAACAACTGATTGGTCCATGATCTCTATTTAAAGAGCATGGAGGGTCATTTGTCGATGATTGATTGTGAGAAACTCTCTTGTAAAATCTCTCTGTAATCTTTTTCTTTGCATTAATAAACTGCTCCAAGTGGCCGTGTTGGTTGGGGATGTGGATGTTTCCCCGTAGGGGTTTTACCACATGAAAACATCGGTGTGTTGATCTTTGATCTAGTTATGTGAGTGGTTATTGAAGGTGTTCGTCCTCTTTTGGAATGTCTGTGTTGTCGAACAGGAAGAGGATGATTGCCTCTTCTTTTTACAAAAAAATTCTCAACAGGCACGCCACTAAAACTTCAACAAACAACATATGTACGCGGGTTGTCCAAGGGCAGGGTGCGTATGCACGCATGCGGGCCCACTGTAGGTCGCGTACACCTCTGTAACAACTAAAAAAAAATGAAAAACCAACAGTCCAACATAGGCAAGGAGTACTGGTATGGAAGACCAGAATCCCTTAAAGACACAGAAGCTTACAGAAACTCAGAAAACAGTGAATAAATGGATTCAAAGCACCGAAAAAGAAATATCCCCAAAGACCCTAGAGGAATCCCCAGTATGGTCGCCAATTCTTCTATAGCGGGAAAACCCCTCTACGGACTACACCAGGGTTCTAAAATGTAGGCAGAGCTAACCATCTAAAGTCTCCTACTTTTTATCAACTATCCCGACTTTACCCCACAGTCATACATAAAAGACAAGGTATAGGAATTCGGTAGGCATACCTTAAACTCCGCGTCCGGTGTCGATCCCTTTGCGCTTAGTTGTTTCTTGACTGCAAGTCTCCTCCCAAGGCTAACCATCATTCACCAAAAGACAAACAAGAAACTACAAGCATGCATTCTACATATGGATTAGTGGTTTAGACATCATAAACAATAAATGTAAACAAATCACATAAGTTTAAGACGTCATTTGCCGGGATGGAAAAAGTACTTCTTTATATTAATCTCACAAAAGTCACTTACAATATGAGACTGAAACTACTCCTTGAACTCGGTCCTGGGCTCCTCTTTACAATGCACCAAATTCTTCCACGTATATTTCTCCTCTTCAGTTCTCTCTAGGGGAATGGAAAGGGATTCCAATGGAGAAAAAAGGAATTCTGGCTCAAACTCACAATGTGATTGCCGAATATTGAGGAAAAGGGGGAATACGGAAATGGGCAGAGTTTCTATGCTCTCGTGCTTCTTTTTCAATGGGACCACAACCCCTTATTTTATAGGCTAAAAGAGATAGTAACGGTTAGGGTGACTAGCTATGGGCAGTCAAACGGTTAAGTAACGGCCCAGAAACCAGTATCCTATGCAATTTTCCATTTTTCGTGATATTATGTGAGTGTACGCGAGTTGTAGTGGGGCAGTAGGCGTGTGTACGTGGGAAATAGTGGTGCAGTGCGTGTACACCTTCAGAGCAATGGTTTTTTGAAGATATTGTTTAGTGATGGCTTGGTAAATATAGAAAGTCAGATGGCCTGGTGCCAGGTATGCATGTCTGGTGCAATTTAGAGTTATAACATCTGTGTAACATCTTTGTGGTTGTCTTGTAAGCCCATAAGACTGATGGAAATCTATCATCCCAGTCCTTCCGGTTTGTGCAACATACTTTTGTGATTCCTCTTTCCAGAATTTTATTGAAGGCCTCTACTGTACCATTAGTTTGTGGATGGTAAGGGTTTCTCTTATGATGTTGTATAAGGAATATAGTCGTTAACGTTTCAATTATACTGCTGATAAAATGAGTACCTTGATCACTGGTTATACTTCTAGGACATCCAAACCGAGTGATAACATTCTCGAAGATAAATCTATTAGCTGTGTCTGTAGAACAATCTTGGAATGCATCTGATTCAACCCATCTTGTAAAGTAATCAATTGCAGTAATAATGTATCTAGCCTTTGAGTACTTAGTTGGAGGTTTTATCGGTCCAATAAAATCAACAACCCACTTCTCAAATGCTTGAAGTGCTCTGACTGGCTGAAGATGTAATTCATCTATTCAAGAATACTTTCCTATTGTTTGAAAAGCATCACACGATATGGAATATTCCTTAGCATATTTAAATAACGTGGCCCACCATAAGCCAACGTGAAGTACCTTCTATGCAGTGGCCTTACCTCCAACATGTCCTCCTGCAACTCCACTGTGGCATTCCCACAGGATATCCTTCCTTTCATGGTTTAAGACACATATCGTAAGGATGTTCTTGAGTCCCAATTTGTAAATTTGCCCGACAATCAATTGATAATCTGTTGTGCGAATGACCATATGTTTCTTCTAGGTTGCAGAGTACTTTTCTGGGCAAGTTCATGTACCGAGGAAGAAAACAATGTCTTCAAGATACTCTGGAATGGCCTTAATCTAGAACAGGTCGGCATCTGGGAGTTGATCATCCACTAATCCACCACTTTACCCTAACTCCAACCTGGAAAGTTGATATGTACCTACATTGCATCTTCCTAGTTTGACAATCACTTCAAATGAAAACTCTTGAAACAAAAATAACCATCTGCAAATTCTCCAATATTTGTTTATTGACTAGGTAGTTCAATGCAGAATGATCAGTAAAAAACTTAAAATCGGAGCCTAATAAGTAGTGTCTAAAATTTTGTAATGCATAAATCATAGCCAAAACTTCCCTTTCATTGGTTTTGTAGTTTCACTCAGCTTGTGATATTTTTCTGTAGGCAAAGTAAATAGGGTGGTCCATATTTGCTTCCCCTGGTTGTGCTAAAATGGCTCCCAGGGTTATGCCTGATGCATCCACATGTACATGGAATTGAATTTCCCAATTTGGAAATATCAAGATCGGTGCACTACTTAGCTTATATTTGAGAATGTCAAATGCCTTGTCACACTCAGGCGTCCATCAGAACAATTCAGACTTCTTCAACAATTTCTTAAGGGGTGTTGTAATAGTTGCACATCTTCTGATGAACCTACGGTAGGTGGAGACATGTTCATAATGACTGCAACTTTTTTTGGGTCTACCAGGACTCCTTCTCTGCATACAATATGGCCTAGGAGATTGCCATGCGGTACACATAAAATACATTTTATTAGATTTATAGATATTTTCATTTCGCGACATCTATAAAAAATTAACCGTAGTAGAATGACATGATATTTTAACATGTTGTACACTATCCAATCATCCATATAGACTTCTACAAACTTGTGGATGAATTCTCAAAAATATGCTATCACAACTCGAGAGAAAACTTCAGGGGCATTCTTCAAACCAAAGGGAATTACATTGTATGTGAATGATCCCCATTTAGTTATGAATGTGGTCTTGTTCTTTTCTTTCTCTATGATTATGAATTGATGATATCCTGAGCGTTATCACTGAGATTCACCCTCTGATTGCAAGAGGATAAGCCCAGTACCCATCAAAATGTTGGTGGAGGTAGGTTTATGAGTGGAGGTCAAATGGATAAATTCCAATACAAGAATGTTTAAACACATAAAATGGACAAGTGATGCATAAGGAAATGAGGTCCTCATTAACTTCAGTCAATGGTTAAGGTTAAATATGAGCAAAAAGAAGACTTAGTGAGAAAATTGGACAAGTCTGCCATGAGCATCCGACCTTCAAGCAACTTGGTGAAGAAAAACTCAGGCACAAGAGAACTCTTGAACTTAAGTTTAAGATACTGAAATATATCACAACTGTATTATAATCAAACCTCCATTACAATACAACTATAAAAACTCATCTGGACCATCCATGCACGATCATTTCAGCATAACAAGAAACAAGACAATGAAAGAAAATACTAAAACATGTCACAACAACATTATAATCAAACCTCCATTACAATACAACTACAACACCTCGTATGGATCTTCCATGCATGAGTGTTTCAGCAAAAAAGTAAATAGATGATGAAAGAAGTTGATTTCTATTAATGAGAAAGTCTCAGGTCTCATACATAACCAGAGAACATCTCTGCTATCAAACTACTACAAATAGGGAGCTCTGCTCAACCATCAACGCTAACATATTCTTCAACTGATGTATTTATACCCAAAACAATAGATAGTGTCTTCTCTTATCTGTCATGTTCCTTCTATCAGAAGGAGACATTGATCAGTATGGGCATGCAGGAGAAACTTCCCTCTGTTGTACTTTGGGTTGACATATTTCTGTCTCCTCAGCCAGAACCTCCATGCTTCCATTTAAGGGGGGTAGCAGACAGTTCAACCACCAGTTCTTCTTTCATTAACTGATTTATTCTTGGGATCAAGATGTGGAAAAACTTCCCTCTACAGTACTTCGGGTTGATAGTTTTATGTCTCCTCAACCAAACCCTCAATGCTTCCATTTAAGGGGGTAGTTGATTGTTCTCTTCCCTCTGGTGATATACTAGTCACGGTTTACCAACGCTTTGCTTCTCTTTTTGACACTCCTTTGATGAATTGGTTTAATGCCCAATTTATATTGCCACACACTGATCTCATATTGGACCCCATATAAGCACGTGATTGCGGAAGCTGCCAAGGGAGGTTTGGGTCCACACCGCTTTGGACCTCGCAATCCACCACCAACTTCCACGTACCTCTTCAGTTATACCGTGGTTTTTATTGTGAGACCACTCTAGAATTTTATCGTTCGAGCATGTTTTTTACCCGCAAGGAAATGTGACCGTCAATTTGTTGCAAATCCATGATCCAGGAAACCCTGTTATTTTAGAGCCCCTGCTAAAATTTATCCGTTTGCCAACTCTAGAACTCTTTTAGACAATGCTTAGATATGGAGCCAATTTTGGCACTTGGGAGCTTTGAATGTTGAGCAGGAATGCCTCCCGGAGGATGATCTCCTGAATATGACGTGAAAACCTCTCGTTAACTTTGGGAGTTTGGGCCTTCCATCCTTTTAAATGCATAGCTCTTACCATCCTCCAGAGCACCGTATTTCCGGAGTGATATATGGCGTCGTGTGTCCCCTTGTTTTGGAAGGCCGAGATTCACTAAAGGAGTTCGGGCTTCGGGCCTTTTCAATGCATATCTCTTACAATCCTCTGGAGCGTCGTATTTCCGGAGTGAGTGATCTAGTGTCGCGTGTCCTCTTGTTTTGGATGGTCGAGATTCACTTCAAGAGTTCAGGCTTTGGGCCTTTTCAATGCATAACTCTTACAATCCTCTGGAATGCCATATTTCCGAAGTGAGAAATTTGGTGCTATGTTTCCTCTTGTTTTGGACGACCGAGATTCACTTCGAGAGTTCAGGCTTCGAGCCTTTTCAATGCATAGCTATTACAACCCTCCAGAGCATCGTATCTTCGAAGTGAGATATTTTGTGTTGTGTTTCCTCTTTTTCTGGATGATCGAGATTCACTTCGGGAGTTCAGGCTTCAGGAGTCCTTTATTCACTTAGCTTCTGCTTTCTTCTTCCCAGAGTGTGAGATCACCGGACACGTGTCCCTTTCTTGAATATCAACGACCACGGGGAATTGCGGGCTCACCACTTGCACAAACATTAATTTCCTCCCTGATCCCCGCAATACGAAGATGATCATTCGTAGTGGGATCAATATGCACCGTTGATCTGTTGATCTAGCAAGACCAATGATCCTGAACTGTTATGGGCTCACAACTTGCAGGAACTTTAATTTTCTTTATGATCCCAACAATGCCTCCCCACCAATGATCTCTCTCCAATGAGATCAGGTGGTCGTGACTTATTCTTTGCTTGATCTAACGACTGATATGAACTGTACATAGTATCTCCTTTGTTGGAAATCGAGCATGCCTTCTTGTATTTCAAGCTCAAAATGGACGGCTCTAAATGATGCATTTCTCTCATGGTTTTTCCCTGTGCAAACAAAGGACTTGGCCAGCCTGCAAAAACTACATACGACCCATGAAAACTTCATGTGATAACATTGGCTCCAAAGGGGATGACATGCTTCTAGGGCTATGGGGTCACCTATTTAAACAACAATAAAAATGAAAAGTTATATTTACAATGAATGGAAAGCCAATCATGGCTTAAGAAAAATATTTTTTTAGAAAGTGCCCATTGACAGGGCCACCAAAAACATCAGAATCCTCCAAGTTTTGCAATTTATAAGTGTTATTTGAAAATACCTTAGAAATATTGAATGGACCAATCCACAAGGATTATAATTTACCATGCTTGCCTTTGTCTTTCTTGGGTGCATCCCACTTGAGCACTAGATCCCCCAACTGGAAATATTATTTTCTTACCTTCTTGTCAAAAACTTGCATGATCTTCTACTGATGGTCCTGTGATTTGCCAAGTAGCTTCTCTCTTGTTTGTTGTACTTCTACGAGCTGTTGTATCCTCCTAACCATATCATCAGGTTCTCCTTGGTAGTCCTAGAGAAATTTTGCCACAGGCAAGGAAAGATGAGTAGGAAAGATAGCCTCAACCCCATACACAAGATGAAAATGGGAAAAACCAAGTGACCTCTTTGTTGTAATTGTATCAACCCATAAGGCAAATTTTAGCTTTGAGTCCCATGCTTTCTTATTGTTTTCTAACAATTTCTTGATGATCTTTATGAGGCTCTTGTTAGAGGACTCTTCCAAACCATTTCCTTGGGGGTAGTAAGGATTAGAATGGACTAATGTGATACCATATTGTTCACAGAACTTAATCAATGGTTCAGCTTTGAAGGAGGCATCATTGTCAACAACGATCCTCCTTGGAAAACCAAATCTGGACATGATATCTTCAAGAAAGATAACAATTACCTTATGGGAGGCACTCCTTGTAGGAATGGCTTCTATCCACTTGGTGAAATAATCAGTGGAAGTCAGAATCCACCTGTGTTGACCACTTGAGGCTCGGTGGATTTCCCCAATGAAGTCAAGACCCCACTGTTGAAAAGGTCCAGAAACCACCACAAGTTTCAAAGGAAAATATTTGAGTTGTTTCTTTCCAGAAAACTTTGGCATCTGACACAAGCTTTAATATTTTCACAAACATCAGTAAAAAGGCTAGGACAAAAATACCCATCTCTGAGGATCTTATAAGCTATGGTCCTCCAAAAATGATGGCCCCCACATAAGTTGTCATGAAAATCAGTTATGGCCCTTTGGGCCTCCTGTGGATCCAGACATCTCAAAAGAAATCCCAGAGGATATTTCCAATACAAAACCTGATCAATGAGACAATATTTGATTGCTTTGAGTTTCAAATCTCTCACCTTGTTCTTATCCAAGCCATCAGGAGACCATAACTTATGTAGAAAATGTATGATGTCTTTATACCAAGTGCATTATGCCAAGCTGGGGCCGACATGAGAGCCTTTATCAACAATCTTAGTTTGTTGACTTTCTGAGTTTATGTTCATAAAATTAACCCCCAAGGATTTTCAATTTGATTCAGCCAGCAATCTGGCTAATCCTTGGCCTTTCACCAATTTAGTGGGCTTCATTTCAAGGTCAAATTCTAGAATTTTAGCAATCCATTTACTTCTCTTCCCATCTATGTCAGGCTGAATCAATATCTCTTTCACTGAGGTTGAAGGAACATATGCAACAATCTTTGAATGCATACGATATAATCTCAAAGCCTTGAGGGTTTTGACCAAATCATAAGCATGTTTTTCCATGATATCATATCTCATTTCTACATCCCTCAATGCTCTATTGAAAAAGGAAATAGGTTGCTCTAACCCCTCTGTATTTTTCTGTAGCAAAACAACGACCAATGTGTCAAATGAGGTAAAGGAAAATATTAGAAATTCCTTAGAATAGTCAAGGTTGATGAGCACAGGTGTTTCAATTAAATCCTTTTTGATCCGATCAAAATATTCTCGAGCCTCATAAGTCCATTTCACATCATTTCCCTTTCTGAGTATGGTTGTAATATACTTCACTAATTTAGCAAAGCTAGAGACGAACCTTCTTAGAAAATTGATTTTACCCAAGAAAGATTGAACCTCTTTCTTAGATCTAGGAAAAGATAAGATCTGGATGGCCTCTACTCTTCTTGGATCAATTCTTACCCCTTCTGCTAACACAATGTGCCCCAATAATTTACCTTTCTTCATAGCAAACAAATATTTCTTAGGATTGAGGGAGAGACCAAACCTTCTTCATTTCATGAATACCTTCTTCAAATGATGGCAATGCTCTTTGTCATATTTTGAGAACATTGTAATGTCATCCAGATATATGACTACAAATTTGTCTTTTTCCCCAATAACACTCCCGCCATCGACAATTGGGAATACATCAATGTATCCTGATCGAGGGATTCTTCAAGTGTTCGACCTCAACACCCTTATTCACACTTGTGGAATGTACTCGATGCCTTGACACCTACTTTCATTATTGGTGGGTTGTCTTGTGTTTGTTAACGTTATGCCTCAATGACCGATAATCAAACGAAGTCTCAATGTGTTCAACTTCAATCCCTTATTCACGTGATGTAGACTTGCACCTTTGACAGATAGTGTAGAAGACCTCCAGTTCATAGTAGTAGATATCATAGTTGTTGTTGTCTTTCATTGGACCAGTACCTATATGACTTCAGTGATTATGGGAGATCATATTGTACTTCATTGTATACATATATCTTCAGTTGATTTCGAGACTCAACTCCACTATGTCTTGTTCGTAACTTTGACAACCTATGTCATGTGTCCACTTTCTAGTGCCTATTCATGTCCACATGTGTATGTGTGTGTACACATGTATATATATACATGTGTACACACACACACACACATATATACATATATATATATATATATACACACACACACACGTGTATATCCTCACCTTTCATGTGTTTGTAGGTTGTCTCTCTTCTATCTTAGAGATTTGATTTCCACATTTTGACTCTCTTAATTCTTTTTCTAGAAAACGATGATCTATTTTTTTCATGCATTGGTCTCTTGACCTCATAAATTAGGGGAAATTTGTTAACATGACCCTTTCATGCGCTTGCAACATGGTCTTATTTTTCCGAATACACTTCAAATTATTCCAAATCACAACCTCATTTGCAATGTTTAACCTCAATAGCATTAGCAATGTAGCTCAAAATATAAGAGGACAAGCCCATTTTCTCAAATTCAGCCAAGATGATGGTTCTTGGTCGAGTGAAAATAATTTATTTTAGTTAGGAAGATGAATTTGTGAGCCCTTAGCCTTCATGTAGTTATTATATTCACATAGGAAGAGGATTCTCATTTAGATTCCAAATTCACCTATAAATAGAAGTCTCCTACCCCATTTTCAAAAGCATTGAAATTGATAGAGTCGTGCTCTTAACTATCTTTAGGGATGATGTGTCCACCTTCATCAATCCTACTTCTATGCTCTATTACTATTTTGTTGTTGAACCTATGCTTTTGCATTTTCATCACATAAGAGGTTAATACATTTTCAATAGATTTTTGACGAACTAACTACAAAATTTGTCATTAATAACAAATAGTGGAATTGTTGTGATTGTTTGATATGTACAAGATCATTGAAAAAGAAAATTGAGAAATAATACATCCTCTTTATGATCAACCTCAAGACCTAAAAATTCTACTAAAAGAGTGCCCCACAAGTATTCTACATTTCCTCCCAAATCCTTGTGAGTTTGTAAAGAATAAAATGTGTTTTTCTTTTTAATATTATTTACCTTAACAAACAACTTTTGATAGTGTGTTGAGTCCCATTACACACAAAAACCTTACCAGCACTACATCACAACCCTTTTTAATATTGTTTACCTTAGCAAACAACAAAATTTTAAATCTACCTCGAGGTTTCTTTTCCAAGAGTGACAAAGGTCCCAAGCTCGATCATATTCCATTCACTATTATCATTCCAAAAATAAAGCCTTGACTTTTAATCATTCGTATGGACTAATCAACTTGATTGTTATTATCTCAAGATTCCTACATGGGGTTTGTTATGTCTGTTATGTTGTGACCACTAAAAACTTATCTAGAATCTTATCAATACTTATCCATGAGATTGTGGTCTTTGGTTGTCAATAACGAAATTGGTATATGTGTTATTATTTTGAAATCATGTTTGCTAACTAGATGCTTTTCTAAATGTGTGGAGATAGAGTTTTGAATGCTATAAAAAGTTGAAAGATCTCCTTTGTATTTTTCTCAGCCACGAGGTCGACCGATGGACGTTTATTAGTCAACTTCATAGCTTTCTGAGTACTGTGGAGATAGAGTTTTGATTGTTATAAAAAGTTGAAAGATCTCCTTTGTATTTTTCTCAGCCACAAGGTCGACCGATGGACGTTTATTAGTCAACTTCATAGCTTTCTGAGTACTGCTATTTTTCTCAGAATTATTTGTTATCAGTGATAGATTATTTCTGGCCATGAGCGGCTGCATTCCTAATCTTAATCTGTGGCATAATAACAAATTTTTCAACCCAGCTGTTCCCATCTTTCGAACAGTAAGAGCATGAGAAAAAACACAGAGAATTGAGTAAATGGCAATGAAACCCATTTTGTATAGAGAACGTGGAGCCAGTTTGGCCTTGCAGGCAGATTCGTGCAGGGCAAAGCCTAACTCATTCCACAACCTCGTGAAATCTCGTTACTTCTCTGGGAATTTGAAACCCATTTCTGGAGCATGCCACCATCGCTGCCATGCTGGGAGAGATGTGCAAGGTAATTATTCAAAGGTGGCATCGGAGGAGCAGCAAAGCATGAGCCTGTATGATCTGTTGGGAATACCCAAGAACGGAAGCTTAGCTGAGATCAAACAAGCCTACAAGCAACTGGCTCGCAGGTATCATCCAGATGTATGCCCTAATCCTGATCAAAGTGAGGAGTACACGAGGAGATTTGTTCAAGTGCAGGAAGCTTACGAGGTTTTGTCTGACCCTCCCAGGAGGGCTCTCTATGACCAACATCTGGCCATGGGGTTCAAACAGTATTCCTATTCCACGTTTTCAGCCAGGAAACGGAGGCAATATTACACTCAGCAGGTAGAAGGAAGAGGTTAACAATAGTTAGTTTATGGGACAGATCGCCTCATATACTGATTTTTGTATTTTAGTTTTTTTTTATTATTTTTCTTCCTGTTTAGCTTGATGATGAACTTTCTCATTTTCTCCACAATTCTTTTGTTGAATAAATTATTCCAAGAATTAGTTGTTTAAATACTCACATAATTTTCTTTACTATCTTTGAAAGCTTCACACTCTAAAATAAAATGTTTTTTCTGTTTCCACTTTTTGTATTGTTGAAATATGAAACCTGAACTGATTTGATTGTGTACTGTTGAATTAGGATGTTGGAAGGGAAGACTGGAAATCGAGATGGGAAAGCCAGCTTGCTGGATTAAAGCGAAGAAGTGCGTACAAAGACGCAGGCAGACCGCTCTCGTGGGCCGCTCGAGTTCGTAGAGAGAACGCCCAGTCCTCTCAGCCCTCGGAAGAATGACAAGGTCTACAGTACTGTGACAGCCGACGAAAAATAGAGTTCGTGTTTTCTTTTTGTACAGCGTACATCTTCAGGGTGTACCATCTCAGAGATAAGTTCTGTAACGCTGACACGCTCATACCAACAATACAGCTAGGCCGACCTTATAATAGCCGTACCCTACCTGCTAGAGACAGACTAATAACCTAAGGCTCACAGCTATATTTAGGGTTTGTTTTTCTTGCCTGGACTTATTTATGGGAGAGTTAGAATTCAGTGAGATACCTTCACTTTGTCTTCATGGTTTGTATATCAAATATCAATCATCAATGTATACAAGTTCAAGATATTGGTTCTCTGGCCAATATTAATTGTATCTTTTGGTAATTGTAACACAATATTATGTAATTTGTATTGTATGTAATTTGTATAATGAAATGGTTTTTATTTTTATATTTTTTTAAATGTAGTTTATAGCTGTAGTTTGAGTGGTTAATTTGGATATTTGTTAGAAATCTGATCAAAAATTTTGTAGATTTGAGTGTTTAATTATGTGTAATCTTAGTGTCTCAAAAAAAAATTTCAGCATGTAAATTGTATATTTTTTTTCTAGTTATAGTGTATAGTATATCCTACCTTCTATAGATTTGAATTTATGATCTCTTAATAAAAAATACATATTCTTAACCATGTAGTTGTGTTGTACCATTAAAGATCACACTTTAAATTTAATTCATATCAAATAATATAATTCCCTAAAATTCTTGATTCTCAAATAATATGATCTCATTTTGAATATGGTATTTTATTTTTATAATCATTTTGTATTACATTGCTTCAAAGGGGTAAATATATTAAAATCTTCATTGTTAAAAAAAAATTATACATACTAAATTATACAAAGTATTTAGTGGCATATCCATTGAAGTTAACAACTCAAATGATATTAGAGTTTTTTTCTATCTTGTTAAGAGTTGAATGACAAGTAGTTTAGTTTTGAAGCAAGAAAGACTCTCGAAGTTGTATGAGAGCATAAACAACCAATCCACGAGGAGAATGAAGAGTTGAGGAAAAAAGTCCAGTGATTGGAAGAGGAAAATGAAGGTATGTCATTCATGTTTGATATCCATCCAAAATTCCTCGTCGGAGTTATGGGAAATATTGAAAAGTGTAGAAATAAGGCTTAAAAATGGAAGCTCCATTGTATGTAGAATGAACCATTTTAACATAGAAAATGGCTAAAAAATGGAAGCTCCATTGTATGTAGAATGAACCATCTTGACATAGAAAATGACTAACTTACGGAGAAGCTAAAAAAGGGTTAGGTCAATATTCCAGAACCATCTTCAGGTAGAAAATGACCAAGTTATCGAGAAGCAGCAAAAGCATTTGGTCAATATTCAAGAGACTATTGATAGACTTAAGGGAAAAGCACAACCACCCATCTCTAAATGAGAGGGACCATCCAAGATGAATGAGCGTATAGTAAGCACTCTTCAACTTGGTGAATGAGAGTATAGTAAGCACTCTGCAACTTGGTACAGCTTCCTTTGATCAAATTAATAATTCCTTTGGTAGCTTTGAGGTGCATGTTGGATATGAAAAGTATTACAAAGGCATAGTGATGAAAAGTATTACAAAGGCATAGTCCATCATAAGGATTCTCAAGGTATAATGAACTTTGATTTTCTTGTAGGCATTGTGGAATGAAGAGAATGTTTTTTGAGAATAAGCATGTATTTCAAAGAGAAAAAAATTCCATTTCTATCACACTACAGTAAAATTATCATATCTAAGCATGTCTTCCAAAGAGAAGCATGTCTTCCGAAGAGAAGAAAATTTCATTTCTATCACACTACAGTAAGATTATCATATCAAAGGTTCAATTACCGTGTAGGCATTGTAGAATGAGGAAAATGCTCCATAACAACAATCATGTCTTCCAAAAACAAGAAGATTCCACTTATATTACACTATAATAAGCTTAAAGAAGGAAATGACACTATCCCAACCACTTTCTTGGAACACAATAAGCTCTAAGAAGAATGTATTGCAACTACAAAAACAATGTAATTTTATGAGGGGTGTGAAAACCTTGAGCATAGAATTGAAGGTGAATACAAGGGAACTCCCAAGAGAGAAGTGTTTGAAAAAGGAAAAATAATTACTTTATACAATAAAATTATGAACTCTAAAGAGAAGACATACATATGTACATAGGGCAGTCAACAAAGATATGCAAAAAAAAAAAAAGTATTTTATGATTAGTCCCCACCTTTAGGAAGCATAGACTATTGTAAACGGATTGGATCTTTTTCATTTCTGTAATTGTGAAATAGGTATAGTTGTTTCTTTTGAATAATGAAAATTTTGAGGCCTTATTTAACCTATATCTAAGCCATTTTGGTTTCAAACTTAAAGAAATGGATATATATTTATGTCAAGATAGATCAAGATGGATTAATGCTAATTTAAAAGTTAGCATTAATTCTCAAACATTAAATGTTTACTGATAACCCAAACCATTGGGCATAGTCCATAAGTCATATTTCTTATTTCGATGGCCAAATTGCATGGAAGTTTGTCATGTCCAACAACTATGCTAGAGGACGTCTAATTATAATACCTGCACAATAAGATGTCTTATTTTAGCACCTATTAATTCAATAACTCACTTAATTGATTACCCTTCTTGTTGAACCCTTCTTCCTCCTGGGTGTCCCCGTTTCTCTTCTTCATGTGGCGTGAACCAAAGTTTCTACCTTGCAGCTCCATTTTCTTATCACTGTCCCTTCTTTCCATCCATCATTAGAGCTGGTGTGTTGCCTTTTAAGCTGGTGTGGTGCCTTTGAGATGGTGTGTTACATCCATCATCAATTGGTGTGGTGTGTTGCCTTTGAGTTGGTTTGTTTCCCCCGAGCTGGTGTGTTGCCTCCATCATCATCTATGTTTCCTTATTTCCATCCATCATCAATTGGTCTGCTACCTTTCAGTTAATGTGTTATCTCTATCATCATCTAGTATTCTCCCTTCTTCAAGTTTGGATCCTATTTGAAGCGACCTAGCCATTGTTTCCATACAAATTTCCATCATCAACTAGTGTGATGCCTTCTTCAAGTTCTGGTCATGCTTGGGAGACCTAGCCATTATTTCCATACAAATGTAAATTAGTAACCTGCTCATTTTTAAAAGGTATGTTTATTAGTTAGCACCTTCCATTTTTATAGAAAATAAATTTAGAAATCAGATAACAAATTTAGACATCTAAAAAACTTTCAAAGAGAATGGTTTTTAAGTTAGTTCTTCAAGATCGTTGAATATGTAGAGACGTGATGCCTTCATATATTTAAGTTCCCAAGCCTTTGAAACCTAGCCAGGTCAAGCATGTATATTCTTCCTTTATAAATCTCCAACATGTGAACCACATATAAAACTATTCCCTGTAGAATCCCAATTCTGATTAATTATACCAAATTGTTTTGCACAAATAAAATAACGAATAAAAAACCATCCTATTAACAAATATCCGCAGCTATATAATGAACAAACAACCATCGCATTAACAAATCTCCGTAGTTATCTTTCTTTATCTGTATTGGAGCATTATATTTTACCAGAATAGCTATAAAAATTTCGTCTTCTACCTTATAAAGTCTGAATATACAGATTTTGTTTTCTATGACTAATAAACAATACGACTGCCATGATTTCCCTAGTTTTAAGATTATAACTAGTTGGTGTGAGGACAAAATAAACTATGTCTTTCATATTGAGAATCCAAGAGTTTTTTTTTTTTTTTCGGTTATTGATTTGGTACTCACCGTTTATACTGCAAGTCCAGGCCAACCCCATGTCTAGGAGTTGGTCAGTTTTATTGGGGCGAGCCAAGATCTAGAACATGGGAGAGTATAAGAAAAAATTTGTACTATTATCTTCTGTGAAGTCTGCCATGAAAACTTTCACCAAACGATTTGGTGAAAATTGTTGAATATGTGCATCTTATTTGATATGGTTCAACTAAATCAGACAAAAGATTACAGTATATAAAAAAACAAAAATCATACAAAAGATTATAATAAAATAAAGGATTCCACTACAAAGGAGAGGAGAATATTATAGCAATTCGTATCATAATAATTTGACGATTCCATTGAAATCAATGGAGATGTAGGAATTCATATCATAATGATTTGATGAGTCCATTGAAGCCAACACTCTTCATAAAAAAATACAAGTTTAAATAATTATGATTAGGTTGATGTAGATAATCATTTGAACCTACTTAGGGAGACGCTAAAAGAAGTTCGAAAGGTATTAGCGAATGCATCTGTTATATGTGTTGATTCACATGCTATCAATTTGGAGATTTTTACAAATCCAACAAAACATGATGAGCTTCTTTCTCAAACGATTGTCAAGTTCACAAACATGTAATTCTTCTCTGATAATCAAAATACCTTTGAATTCCTTCTTGTAGAGTCTTCTTTTCCTGAAGTATAATCTTAGAGACAAAATAAAATTTCAAAGAAAAATAACCATAAGATATAATACAGAGTAAACATGGTAAGTTTTGACTTTGAAAACCACATTTCACCTTATTTTTTCTCTTTTCTTGATTAATAAACACAAATGCATGACATCCAATTTCATAATTTGGAGGATTCTATGGCACTGGAGGTGACTAGAGTTTTAGTCCACGACTTTTCTGCAGCCAAAGCAAGAAATTAAACAGTATTGTTGTCACAGCTTCAACTTTCTCTTATCCATCAATTTACGTGTCTTGGGATGGAATTCACCACATTGATGTTGTAAATATTTATATAACCGATTATAATTCTACTATAAATCCATGTTCTGCATCCTAACAATAGTTTTTATTTTTCACTCTTATCTCTACATTTAGGCAATACCTTTTTATTTTCACCTTTATCTCTACATTTATGGTAAATGTAATGTAAACCTAGGTTTTTATCTCTGCATTTATTTTCACCTTTATCTCTACATTTATGGTAAATGTACTTGGGTAAGTTGTAGCCATTCACATACATACTAATGTATTATGTCCATGTTCCTTTGCAGTTCCTTCTACTATGAAACGCACATCATAATCTGAAGTCATTTATGATTAGCATATCAATGTCATTTGTTTAAGAAGCCTTGTTATGGAAGGCTTAGCTCAATGATATCGAGGTTTGTGCATAACCAGGAGGTATGTTCCTACCTTCCTGTGCCTTGGCTTATGGTTTTGATGGTGGGATAGGTGGATAAGTGTAAGCAACTAGGTCTGCTACGTATGACAGGTATGGCTTTGTAGCTACTTTTTCTTTTTAGTATCGATTAATGGCTTAAACTAGTGCTTTCTTATTATATGTATGGATTTGTAGATACCTTTTCTTTTCAGTTAGGATTAATGGCTTAAACTAGTGCTTTTTTAATATCCCTAGAGGTAGGAGCTTGTTGTTTTGCATCTACCCTAGTTTATATAAAGAATTTTATTATTTATTTATTTTTTGCAAAAATAGTACATTTAGCATATAACAACTATCACATTAAATTTGGACTAATAAGTAATAATTTAGATTAAAAACTATAAATTTTGTTTTGAAAAGTGTGAACATTGATGTTTCTAAAGTGCTAAATTGTAATCTGAAAGTGTGAATATTGGTTTTCAAAACTATGAATTTTAATTTCGAAAGTGTGAAATTTGAATATTTTTTATTCTGAAAGTGAATTTTGAAATTTTTTTATTCTAAAAGTGTAAATTTGGATTTCAAAAGTGCAAATTTGGATTTTCAAAGTGTCAATTTTTATTCCAAAAGTGTCAATATTGAATTTCTACAATGTTTATTTGGATTTCACTATTTTGAATTTTTTTCCTTATGTGTATATATTAAACCTAAGATTAATGTACAACATTTTGTTGTATGTGCATGCATATCACTATGGCATGCATTTTTTTGTATGTGCATGCATATCACTATGACATGCATTTATAAATATGTTATGGTTAAAGAGATGCAACAAAATAAAAACAAGTGATGAAAATCATTGCAGAGTTGTACTTTTTCATAATATTTATGGTAGCATACAATAGAGTTGCATATAAACAAAATGACGACTATAGTTTTTTATTGTAGAAAAATTATTCACAAAACCCATATCTTGGACTAGGATAGAAGAAACCAATTGACCTTCGACAATCTTAGTTGAAGCAATAGTTCTTAATTAAAATTGATTACTAATTTAAAAGTTCTTAAATGATCCATATTGGATCATTATATTATTTTTCATCTATATCAATGCTTTCAAAGTGGAAAAATTGGAGGAATAATCTTGCAGGGTCATTTTAGTGGCAAGTCCTAGTTTGAAAAATTGCGGTCTGGAACCTTCTAGAACCATTTTGAGGCATTAAATGGATTTTTTTGGGTTCTAGTGTCCCAAATTTATGCACACTCCCTTGACATTTTTATACACTATGATACATTTCCAACGGTGCAGACCATGCATCAATCAGAGCTCATATGAAAAAGTTATGCCTCCTGCAAGTTGACCTATTGTGTTGACCACCATGGTACGAGAGGATGCCATGTAAGGCCCCATTACTCATGCATATAGGGATATCCACATGAGGAATTTCAATAAGAATCTATAAGGTCCAAAACCTTATTACAATTGAAGTTTGAGGAAGTCAAAACCCTAACTCTGAATGGCTATCAAGCTATGTTAATTACTAGGCCACTAGGAGGAGAAGGGGTTCCATTCTATGTTATTGTATTTTGTTCCATAGCAGAGTAGAACAACCAGGAGTGGGAAATTACATATTATAAAAGAGGGGGTTGATTTTATGTAGCAGCCTAATAGGGCACATGTATCAGGTAACTCCATAGAGAGTGCCTTCTCCTTTGCACTTGCATTATTTCCATAACAGAAAAAATAGTGCAGAGAAACCTCACCTTCTAACTGGGTTTTCTCCTATAAGGGTTTCCCAAAGAAAATATTTTTGTTATTTTTTGGATGGTGTGTGATTTAATTTCCATGTTCTCTATTTAGTGCATTTTATCTATTTCTTGCATACGCATAAAATCAATGACTAAATATTTTGGAATCCAAGGAATTTAACCTTCATAGTGTAGATTTCAGTTTTATTTATCATATATGTTATGATGAACTATTCTAGTGGAATATCCATGATAGTTTTCAGATCATTACATGATACAAATTATTCAAAAATGACAAGTATGAAAATTCTTTATTCAAATAAAGTATCATTCATCAACATTACTCTCACACTACTTTTTTTCAACATGTTCTTGTTGTGCCTCAATGCTTCAAATCCATTCCTATTTATTTAAATGATCTCTTTCTTCCATCCTAACTTTGGTGACCATTCCCATATGATTCTATTCACAATGATGGACATCTCTCCTTCTGTTCCAACAACCCATTTTCAAGTTCTTTTCATACAATTTTTGCACAAAAATTGTCTTCTTTCGATGTTCCTATGGGCTTCCACCAATTGACCACTAACTTTTATGTCTCAATAGTAGCAACTAAATCTCAATATACATTGTCATATGCCCTACCCAACCACATTCTATACAGGGATGATTTTAAGGATGTAAATTTATTTTAAAATGTAGAAACTTTGGCGAATTTTACTAATCATTCAAATTCCAACTATAAATGTTTGGCAATATTTTTGTAAAAACATTCAAATTTCTAAGGATTTTATATAGTTTGTATAAACTTTTGGCGATTTTTTAAGGTAAAATAATTTTATCCTATAGAATTTGGGTGAATCATTTTTAGAATAACGAATCTTTTTTTTTGGAAAAACCATGGAAAATTAGCCCATGAGCGAAATTTAACCCCTAAAATCATCCTTGAAATTTCTATAATGTGGGTCCAATGATCATACTATGAGCATCTATCCCTTGGAAACATCTTCTCTTGGAAAGAATTCATCGAGTCTTGGTTTGTTACTTGAGGTCAAAAATAGCAATCCTCAATAGTGTGGGGTTTGTCCAATTTCTTTAATATATTCTCCCAATATGTTATCTTGGGATGCTAATGTCGTTCCCTTCCCTTGTCAATCTCTTTCCTCCATATTGAAATATGTGTTTCTAATTCTTTGTTTATTTATTATATATTAGAAGGTCTCTTTACTTGTATATTTCATGGTTGAGGTTGCCATCTAGGTATCTCTAGATTACCATTAGGAAACATATGCCACACATTAAAAGGAGGTGACCATTTTCATCACAAATCGAGGCTTTGTATTGCATAGTTGGTGTTCCATCAACGATATGGAATTTAAAATATTGGCATCCTTTGATACTGATTATCTTATAGTTATTGTCCAACATGTGTGGATCCACAAAGCTTTTGAAGTCAAATAATTCATCAATTGAATATGGCCTAAAGGAATTGTGGTCCTCATTTATGGAAACACAAAAATTGTCTTTTTCCATTTGATATAAGCTAATAACCTCCCATAAAAAATTATATGTCTTCAAGTTGTGTGTCCACCAAGAGAAAACCAACTTCAATAATGCCAAACACCCTCCTTGTTGTTATAAGGGATGCAAATGCAAACACAAAGTGATTTTTGTTATCGCCTACACAATTATCCATTTTCAACAATAATACTAGTGGTAATTTTTTATTTGACCTACTTGTATTATCAACACTTACCTTAGGAGCTTGCATATCATCTTTCTTGTACAACAAACATTTTTCATAAGATTCAATTTGTAATATAAAATCATCTAATGGGTGGTTTGGGTTTCCCTCTTTTAGACAAATCCCCATATTAGTCCACCATTGGTTCTTTGAGCACCTTAAGGAATTTAAATAATTAATTCATGCTGAAATTTGAATCCATCTCCAAAAAATAAAGACTAGTGTGGTTGAAATCTCTTTTTGACCCAACCTTGGTAAAATGTATTTTTCTTGTCATACTCAAGTAATTGCTAGGATGCTTCTCTAAATTCAATTTGTGGGTAGAGTACACACTGCTACAACTTGCAATATACAAGTATGGGCCCATTAGGGGAAATTTGAGGACTAAAATGGGGCTCCTAAGGAAAATAATAAAATAATAGTTAAAATAACAAAATAAGAGTTAGGAATTTTCAAAGGGAAGGAAAGAAAATTACCTTTTTTAATCGTATTTTCAACTTATATTGCTATAAGTTTACTCACATTTCAAGTGTAAGGACTCATTCTATGCAGAATTAAATTTTGCATCCAACAACTACCCAATCTACATGCTTTGATACACCTACAATGAAATAAACTAGAAATACATAAAAAAAAAATGTGTTTCTTGACAAAACACATTTTGTTTTCATTTATTTCCAGTTTATGTCACTATGGGTCTATCAAAAGTGTGTAGAGAAGGTACTCATTGGATGTGGAATTTAATTCCACATCCAACAAGTGCCTACACTTGAAATTTGAGTAATCCTATAAGGAGATACATTGAAAATATGATTAAAAAAAAGTAGTTTTCTTCATTTCCTTCCAAAAATATTTACCCTTATGGTTGGCATCGTCATCTTGAATCCTATTGGTTCTTTTAAAGTTGATTTTGGTAGTAAATTTATACTTTGAGGCCCATTTTTTACCTAAAACCTCCCCTAATGATTTGAACTACTAACAATCATTTTTCCTCAATTGGATCAATGTTGGCCTTGTGTTTGTTGGTAATTGAGACATAATTATTGTAGCTTGCAAATAAGTTATTGTTTATAATCACAACATATCAAAATTTGTTTCTCATCATTGTGATGAAATGAAATTATGACACTAGAGGAAGACCCAACATAACTATGTCATTATTAGCCTATTTTAGAAGTAGATCGTTGGTCATATTCGAAGGTAATAATCTAAGATGTTCCTTTTTCCATCTTAACCTATTGTTTTTGTTAGATGTGGATTCTTATTTTAAGTCTTTCTTCGAAGCTCACCATTCATCTTCTCAATCATTAAGCCTTGTCTATTTTGATATTATTTGATAGGTTTGTCCCCTTTCTTACCTTCTGGATTTGTTTTCACTTCACCTTATCACTCTAAACCATCATATTCCTTTCACTCTTCTTATCCTTCTTTTATTTGGTTCCTCTTACCTTTCTCTGACTTGTTCTTAATCTTTTTCAAATTAATAATTCTCCCACTCGTGATCTTCTATATTATTATTATTATATTATTTTCATATTATTATATTACCTTCAATAACTTACTGCCTCTATTCTTTCTATCTTATTTTCATTATTATTTTCTAGTCTTATTAAAGATATGACCTATTTATTATAACATATATTATTTACCATCAAATCTTAATGTTTATTCATCCTCCTCAATAGTCATATTTCAAGCATTCTCAACGATCATTTTTTAAGCTTCCTATTTGAGCCTAATGTTAGCACCGTTTTCTAACATATCAACTTCATATCCCTAATGATGGGTGGAGTGTCCACTCAAGATGTTCGGTGTTTCAAAATTTCTTACATAGTATTTATCTAGAAAATTTAAGAAACAATTAAAATGTTTGACTACAACCTACTATTGTAAAAAAAACAAAAAACAAAACCCTCTAGAAATCAATTAGGGGAAAGATATTAAAACCTTATGGGTTTTATTCCTCAATCCTAAATAGTTATTAAATATTATTCCCTATCCTATAGAAATATAACTAAATAGTAACCAGGCCCTAAATAGTACTCATACATCCACAAACAAACCCAAAAAATAAAAATAAAACAAAGTTTTTTGGCCCTTGCAGAAACTGACCGAAACAAGTGTGTTTCCCTTGCAAAAAGTTGTCCTAGTCCCTATGTTGGCCAAAAAAATTACTAGGTTGAAATAATAAATTGTTAAATGCAGTTAGTGACCCATGTGATTGTGTTGGATCTTGGGAGGTCTTTGACACCTGTGAGCTCATCTCTGATGGAATCATGAAAGGTTTCCAACACTTGTTTCATGTAAACATGAACCAGAAACCTAGAAAAAGTAAAATATCCCTACAAAACTTAGTAAAACAAAATGAAAAGAAAGAAAAAAAAATATCCCCACACATCCATAACTAGGGATCATGAGATTGGATCAGATCCCTAGTGGAGTCACCATTCTATTGGTGTAAATATGCACTGAGGGTTATCAAATCTGTTGGAGTTACTTCACATACACCTAGGATTTTTTTTCCCAAGGTTTTTCCTATGTTTATTAGTCATTATCCAATCTGCTATATTTTAGGAAGAATATTCCTCTAGGGAGAATATTCTCTTCAATTCTCACTTCAGTTTGACTAGTTTAGTGGAGTCTAGATGATGTTGAAATTACTAAGACAACTGAGGGGGGGGGGGGGTGAATTAGTTGTTATTGTGCTTAAACAATTTTAAGTCTATTAAAACATTCTTAATATTTCTTCAAGTGGTCATCAATATTATACAACATATGGACAACATAAATAGTGAGCATCAGTCACACATAAGATATACACAGAGACAGATTTTCATGAGGAAACCCATAAAGGGAGAAAACCTCTTCTTCATCAAAATGATAGGAAGTCTTTTAAGTTTTGTACATCATCTATAATTGAGCACCAACTCAATGAGAGACTACTACCTCTGTTTTACAAGCCCCAAATTGTTTGAGAACACCAACTCTCTGGTTTCTCCAGCACCCACTAGAAGGAAGCACCAATTCGCTGAGTGTTCTAGCACCGACTGGATGGAAGCACCTACTTCCACTTATACAAACACCAACTTGTTTGAGAGCACCAAATATTTGGTTTCTCTAGCACCCACTAGAAGGAAGCACCAACTCCCTGAGTGTTCCAACACCAACTAGATGGAAGCACCAACTTCCAGTTACACAGGCTCCAACCTGTATAACAGAGAACACTTGTTCTCTCTTGCACCACCCTGCCACCCTGCTTTCTCTAGCTGCAACCAGATGGAAGCTATCACTCCCTATGTTCAAGCACCCACTTGAACCTTTGAGGACAACAGTCCTCCCTAGCACCTCCCAACCACCCTGAAATATAAAACTTTGCTTTCTGTGAATTTATTACAGTGATTCAATAGTTTTCATTTGCTTACCAAGATTATCATTGTTCAGCTATGCCGCTTTGCTCTGCTTGCATCAATGTCCCCCTTCTTGCATCCTGTTAGCGTCAGAATTCACTCCTAGATTGCAGCAGAAGCAGATCCCAACGCCCATCAGTTTATGTCAGGATTTGTTTATAAAAAAGGGTGATCGAATGGAAGTTAACTCAAACAATATTGTTCTAACTCCGAAACTAGGCCAGGCATGCATGGGCAAGTGAGGTCTTAGATAAACTTCAGACAGTGAGTTGTAGTAAGGGTGAGTAGGGGGAAGACTTGTATAAGAGAAATGAAAAGGTCTATCGTAAACATCAGGTTTCTAATAGAATGTAGGAGAAAACATCTAAATGCAGGATCTTCTTACATTCAAACGCAAAAAACCGGAGAATACAACAATGCAACAATAAATCCTTTATCATAACATAATTGCAATAATTCATGTGAATCAGTCAATCATGAATTCCCTCAGTATGAGATGGAAATTAGATGGGGTAAGAAAACTGTCTGTCATTAAACAAGAAATCTTACATATAGATGCATAACCAGAGAACTAGAGTGTCTGTCAAATCTTTACAATCGGGAGCTTCGCTCTACCATCGATCCTTCGAAAAATATCAAAACTAAGTATATATACTCCTAAACATTTTCCCAACAGAGGCCTCCTAGAATTTCAGGATGAGGTGTCTCTTCAATCAAATCTGGCCTGCACTCCTCTGTCATATGCCACCTTAATTCTGCATGTATCACGCTAGGGGGTAGCTGAGCCCTTAAACGTTGAATTAGTGTGCGTAGGCTTCCCTGGTGAGTCGAGGACTCGGCATGGCTTCTGTGGAAAGAACCAGTGCAGAGGACCATCTCGGGTAGTCTTCCCGTCGGGACATCCATACCTTGCAATTAACGAGTGAGGTGAGGTTTCAACCACCCTCTCTCTTCTTCATTTTCTCCGAGCAGGTATCAGGGTTGAGATCAAGTTGAACTGGCACCTGGAGAACATGGTGATCCCTTCTACAACTATACTCGGCGCTTCGGGGTTCGTGGATAGGAAGGAGCAGATCCTTTCTCTTCAAAGTTGCGATGGGCAAAATGCCGAGAGGGCCTAATGGGTGCCACACGCCCCTCTCTGATCTGATGGTCATGAACTAATTCAGTAATCTTGTGGGCCTAGGTCCGGGACGTCTTCGACGCTTCGCGTCTCAGGGATATGAAAGAGCTGCTCCTTGCGCATCGAAGTCGCGATGGGCAAAAAGGCAAAGAGCCTAATCGTGCACCACGTGTCCCTCCGGGATGAACGGCTAAGATCGCTCTTAGCTCTTCGGGACCCGTCTTGCCAAATGATAAACCTTAGCACCCCTCCTCCGGGCCTGCTCCTTTGTGACCAGGCGCTAAAACCATGGGCCCGAATCTAGGTGCTTTCAACACTTCGGGGTTCGGGGTTTCGATATGTGAGATGATGAGGAACCATTACCCTTCTAACTCTCGAATGTCGATATGCCAACGTGACCAGATCTTGCGCCATGCGTCACTGGATCGGACGACCCAGATTTTGTCTTGAAATATAGGTGTTTTCTCTGACGCTATATCTTGGGTAACTTGGGAGCCCCGAGATCCCGGTGACCATCGATCAGCTTTATAGATGGGTCTCGACCACTTGACAACAAAACTTCACCCGCTCGCTTGACTTGTAACCTGAAAAGAGATTCTTTCGTGCTGTGCTTGGGCGCTTCTTGTGCAACTTGTAGACCTGGGTACTTTTGTGCCAAAGAAAAAAATTGTTGCTAACATTAGGCTCCATGGGGGATAGAGTCATCCCTGTGATGCTCTAAGAAGTCATTCGCAGCTTCAGTGCCTTGCTATTGGGCTATGGAGTAATTTACTAAGCCAAAAATAATAAAAAAGAAAATGAACAAAGAACCAAAAGGACACTATTTACAAACAAAGGAGCCATCTAAGGCTCAAACAAAACATTTCTTCAGAAAATTCCCATTTACTGGGTTGTTGAAAACCTCTTCACCCTCCAAATCCTACAACCTGTATGTGTTGTTTGAGAAAACCTCAGATATTTTGAAAGGCCGGATCCATAGGGTGTCAAACTTGTCATGTTTGCCCTTATCTTGCATGGGTGCATCCCACTTAAGCACCAAATCCCGATCTCAAACTCTTTCTTCTTGACTTTCCTGTCAAAAGCCAGTTTGACCTTCTGTTGATGGTCTTGAATTCTGTCCATTACCTGCTCTCTGGCCTGCTGGACTTCCACCAGTTGATGAACTCTTCTGATCATGTCATCAGGCTCTTCTTGATGATCCTGGAAGAACTTTGCTACAGGAATGGCTAGCTGAGAAGGGAAAACAACTTCTGCTCCATAAACTAATTGGAAAGGGGAGATGCCTATAGATCTCTTTGTGGTCACTTGATCCGCCCATAGAGCGAATTTCAACTTTGAATCCCAGGCCCTTTTGTTGTCCTCCAATAGTCTTTTGATGATCCTTATCAGGATTTTGTTGGAGGACTCTGCTAAACCATTTCCCTGGGGATAGTATGGGGTGGAGTGAATCAGTTTGATCCCAAATTGCTCACAAAACTTGGCTAACGGCTCAGCCTTAAATGAGGTTGTGTTATTAGTAACAATCTTTCTTGGGCAGCCGAATCTCGTGATGAGGTCTTCCAGGAATCCAATAATTACCTTGTGGGAAGCACTCCCGATGGGGATAGCTTCGATCCACTTAGTAAAGAAATTTGTAGTAGTTAGGATCCATCTGTGTTGCCCACTAGAAGCAGGGTGGATTTCTTCAATAAAATCTAGGCCCCATTGCTGGAAAGGTCCCAAAACAACTACAGGCTTTAAAGGCAAAGATTTTATTTGTTTCTTTCCTAAAAAACTTTGCCATGGAATGCAGGCTCTAACTTCTCTATAGACGTCAGTGAACAAGGTGGGCCAGTAGTACCCAACTCTGAGAATTTTGTGAGCTGTGGTCTTCCAGAAATGGTGCCCTCTGCATAGGCCACTCTGAAATTCAGCCATGATCCTATAGGCCTCTTGTGGATTCATGCATTTTAAAAGCACCCCTAGGGGGTCTCTCCAGTATAAAATTTGATCGACAAGGTAGTATATGTCTACTTTGAGCTTCAGAGCTCTTGCCTTGTTTCTTTGCAGGCCATATGGAGGTCGAAACTCCTGCAGAAAATATATGACATCCTTATACCAAGGACATCGAGATAACAGGGGTTATGTTTGAGGGTCTACATCAGACATTTTATTATGATGATTTTCTAAATATGCATTGATGAAATCTACCCCCAAGGCTTTGCAATTTGCTTCAGCCAATAGCTTGGCTAAGCCTTGACCTTTGATCAATTTGGTAGGCCTTATTTCCAAGTCAAACTCCAAGATCTTGGCTATCCACTTACTCCTCCGCCCATCTATGTCAGGCTATATAAGGATGTCCTTCACAGAGGCCGAAGGAACGTATGCGGTTACCTTTGAGTGCAGGACATTGACTTTGAAAGCTTTGAGAGCTTTCACTAAGGCATAGGCATGTTTCTCCATAATTTCATACCTGATCTCTGCATCTCTTAATGCCTTGCTAAATAAGGCAATGGGTTGCTCTCGCCCTTCCTCATTTTCCTGCAACAAGACCACTGCTACTGTATCAAAAGAAGAAAAAGAGAAAATTAGGAAATCTTTGGAATAGTCAGGACTGATCAGCACAGGTGCCTTAGTCAATGCCCTTTATATTTGGACAAAATATTCCCTGGGTTCAGTGGTCCATTTCACTTCATTTCCCTTCCTGATCATGGATGTGATGTGTTTCACCAGCTCAACAAAATTTGAGACGAATCTCCTCAGAAAATTAATCTTCCCCAAAAAGGCCTGAACTTCCTTCTTAGATCTAGGAAGTGACAGGGATTGAATTTCCTCTACCCTGCTAGGATCAATCCTCACTCCCTCTACTGATACTATATGGCCTAATAGCTTCCCTTCCTTCATAGCAAACAAATATTTCTTGGGATTTAGGGAAAGGCCAAACCTTCGACACTTCAAGAAAACTTTCCTCAGGTGACAACAATGCTCTTTATCTAACCTCGAGAAGACTGTGATGTCATCCAGATAGATTACCACAAACTGATCTTTCTCCCCAATGAAGGCTATGTCCATGGCTCGATGAAATGTTTCTCCTGCATTCATCAACTCAAAAGGCATTTTGGCATACATGAATGTGCCCCAAGGAGTGGTGAAGGCCATTTTTTCTCTGTCCTCAGGCATGACTGATATCTGATTATAACCAGAAAAATCGTCATTCATGGAAATCCTAGATGCACCGGTTACCCTCTGCAATATGTGTTCCATGTTGGGAAGGGGATAATTGTCTTTGTTTGAGCTCCTGTTCAGGTTCCTGAAATCGACACAAAGCCTGATTTCTCCACTTTTCTTCCTCACCGAGACCAAATTGGCCACCCATTTAGAATATCTCAAGGGGACAATTATTTGGGCATCTAACAATTTCTTCACTTCTCTCTCCATGATGGGCAACAACATGGGATTTATCTGTCTCAACTTCTGCCTGAATGGCCTAGCCTCTTCGTTCAGTGGGATCTTTTGCTCAATGACAGATGTGTCATAACTCTTGAGGTCTTCATAGGCCCACGCAAACACATCAGCGAATTCCCTTAATAACTCAGTATATTCCACCCTCTGTTCATTGGCCAGGCTGCTTGATAATTTGACAAACATAGACTCCTCTTGTGTGCCAATGTTGCATTCGGTTGTATCAACATCTTCATTTGAAACACTACCATTTACTGCCACATCATTCCTGTCGAACAGGCTTTCTAAAGGGACTAGTCCCCTCAGAATGTGATTGCTAGGTAGCTGAATAATCTGGTGATTAGCAATTTCATTTAAAAACACCTCAGGGTGAGGGTCACCTTCCGGGTCAGGATCCTGATCAATGTTCAACGCATAAAATTCATCAACCGATTGGAGAAATTTTTTGATTTCCAGATCATCTTCGAATACCTTCCAATGCTTGACATTGTCTGGTACAGAGGGCCTATATTTTATTTCAACATCATACTTGACCATGGGCGGCAGAGGAACTTTGAGAAAACTAGATGAGACAGCTAAAGAATTGGCTGAAGTATTTCCCCCCCTAGGAATGAAAGAAATGTTAAAAGCCAAGAAGAAATTATCAATCAGGTCCCATACCTCATTTCTGTAATTTCTGAGCTGGGGATTATTGTCACGATAAGCATTTCTGACTTGCTGGATAATTAGCTCAGCATCTCCAAATATTGCTATCTCTTTAATTCCCGTTTCTTTTGCAGCCCTCATACCCAGAACAAGAGCTTCATACTCTGCCACATTGTTGGTGGTTTCAAATTCCAACTTGTATGACAGGGATATGGCCTCTTGAGAAGGTGACATAAAAACTACTTCGGCGCCAGCGCCTTCGCTAAAAGAAGCTTCGTTGAAAAACATCTTCCAAACAAAGATGGTTGGAGGGGGAATCGGATAATTAAGAATGGGATGCTTTCTAACTTGGAAAGGGTCTTCAGGAGCATCAATGAGCTGCAATAAACTAGACCCCAAATCGATGTCAAGTGCAAAGATGGGCTGATTGGTGGGGTTTGCTTCGTCAATAACAATGTAGGCTAGTTGAGCTTCCCTATATAACCTCCTTTGTTCCCCTCCGAAGACTGGAATGGTGGCATACGTGAGATCCATCTGTAATGTTCCTCCAAGATTTTTAATCCAAGATATTAACAACAACATGCCAAACTTGGGGGGGACATCAGCTACCACAATATCCATGACCACAATCTTCATGGGCAACTGAAACAAAGAAACCACTAGGTCTTTGATGACTCCCAGACACTGCACTCTCCTTGAATCAAAAGAGTACAAATCATGATATGTCTTTGTCACCTCAAGTCCCAATTCTTCCATTACTATTTTGGGCATAAGGTTATGGGAAGCCCCTGAATCCATGAGGCAGTTATGCAACACTTTATCATGTATGTTCAGGGATGTGTAGAAAGGAGGGGATGAATCATCTCTATCTTCTACCATGGGATCTAGGACAACTGCTAGATTTTCATCTTGGAGATTTATTGAGTCCATGGAAGGCTGGGGGGGCTCAAATTGTAGCAGCTTGGAGAGGGACCTTTTGAAATCTTCGTTTTTAACTAGTTCAGATAGGGGTATAGGAATTCTAATCTTCTGAATCTCATGCTCAAAACTAAAGGAGGAGAGAGACTTAGGAGCTTCCCTTACCTCAAAGACAGGTTCCTTGGCTGCTGGCAAAGCATTTTGATTTTTCTTTTCTTTAGTAGTGGTTGTTGCAACTTTAGTAGGCCTTTCCACTATGAGGGGCTGATCCTGGCTATCAAAATTCCCTTCTTTCTTTTTTGACTTGAGATTATATCTTTTAGGATTTTTGTTGGCTTTTTCCCCTCTACTCAACTCGTTGATTTGAGTGTTGATAAGGGATTCTTCATATGCAAATTGAGTCAAATGAGAAAACGGGGAAGTGTCCTCAATGTAGTGGATCTGAGGGTCGAGTTCATCCACCTCCTCCCCTTCCCCATGAGAAACTAGGTTGTTCTGGAGAGGGGTTTGAATCCTCTGATCATCCCTATCTCTGCTCCTTTGTTCCCTTGGGAAAGCCTATGGCACATTGTTATTAGGCTTCCTGAAACCTCTGCTATCTGTATTTTGGGGATTTCTGTAGATGGGCTTCCCTTCTAATTCCCACSTTTCCATGCTAGTAGAAAGTTATTTTAGCATTCTAGCTGTCTCATCTGTCTGAAGGGGCAGGGGAGAGGAACTGGATGGGGATGCTTCAGGCCTCTGCCTAGATATGTTTCTATCAGCAGTGTTCCTAAGTCGGTCAACAACCAATATGTTAGATTCTACCTCCACAGCTGCATCCTGCATGTGGGCCAGAGTAGTGGCTCTTCTTTACCTCAACAAGAGGTAGGAATCGAGATCAAAGGCGCTAGCGTAAGTGATCTTTGCAGAGGCTTTTGAGGGTTTAATCTCAGTAGGGATTTTATTGTACATTTTATTGAATCTCTTGGAGAAGTCTGTGACAGACTCTCCTTCTTTTCTCTTCAAAGACCCAAACTCTGTCATGTAATACATGAAGTCTTTTTTATCTCCCCACTGTCTCAAAAAGGCATTATCCAAAGCCTCAATCCCATCAATAGATCCAGGAGGCAGGGCCTTAAACCATTTTCTAGCCTCGCCTTGAAGACTATGGACAAAAATCCTCATCTATACATCTGCATGCATGATAACATTATCATCTATAAAACTGTAAAAGGCTTCTAGGTGTTCTTCTGCAGTTATGTCCCCCTCGCCTGTAAACTTGGGCAACTGCTTGAGGTAACCATTTTTTAGGAGGGCATTGAGAGGCTGAGGTAACACAAGGGAATCATACCTAGCGGCTATAATAGCCTCCATTCTGATCATAGGGGGATTTTCTCCTACCATCGGGATATTATGTGGAGGAGAACTCGAAGGAGAAGGAGCTCAAAAAGGGGATACTGGGGATGAGCTTCTAAGTGGAATGGGAAACAATAGGGGATCTAGGGAGAAGGCTAGCAAGCTTAAGGCAGCAGATGCTTCTCTTTGTGCAGAAGCGACAACAGTAACAAGAGGAGGAGTGGTAAATCTAGGAGTGGGGAAATCTTCTGTGGTCCTGGGTCTATGCCAAGGTACAGTTTTAGGGAAGAGGGGAGTGACAATGATTTCTCCCTCCAATCCCAGACCAGGGGGGGAAACTCAACAGGAACACTCCCAAAATTTAGGAAACAGAAAACTTCAGAAAAAGGTCTGCTAAGAAATTTAGGAGGAGAAAATGGAGTTCCTACAGAAGGAGATGGCGGATTACCTGGTTTGGCGATGAAAGCTTCTCCTTCGGAGGCCTTTCCTTTCCTGAGAACCACCTCTGGATCAGTTTCAGGTGTAGCTAGAGGCAGCTGTGGATGGGACCGCGTGTGTCTGCCTCTGAAAGCCACAATTAACATGGTAGTCTCACCCCAGTGGAGTCATCACAATGGAGTCGCCAGGTGCATAGTAGCAATCTTCAAAGGCTCTGATACCTGATGCACCTCCAGAACCAGGGGCTCAATGCCATTCAATCTCGGGGAAAATTTTCAACTTCCTCCCCGGCAACAGCACCAGAAATGTTAGCATCAAAAGTCACTCCTGGATTGTAACAGGAGTAGAGCCGGACGCCCATCAGTTTATGTCACGATTTGTTTATAAAAAGGGGTGATCGAATGGAAGTTAACTCAAACAATATTGTTCTAACTCCGAAACTAGGCCAGGCATGCATGGGCAAGTGAGGTCTTAGATAAACTTCAGACAGTGAGTTGTAGTAAGGATGAGTAGGGGGAAGACTTGTATAAGATAAATGCAAAGGTCTGTCGTAAACATCAGGTTTCTAATAGAGTGTAGGAGAAAACATCTAAACGCAATATCTTCTTACATTCAAACACAAAAAACCGGAGAATACAAAAATGCAACAATAAATCCTTTATCGTAACATAATTGAAATAATTCATGTGAATCAGTCAATCATGAATTCCCTCAGTATGAGATGGAAATTAGATGGGGTAAGAAAACTGTCTATCATTAAACAAGAAATCTTACATACAGATGCATAACCAGAGAACTAGAGTGTCTGTCAAAACTTTACAATCGGGAGCTTCGCTCTACCATCGATCCTTCGAAATATATCAAAACTAAGTATATATACTCCTAAACATTTGCCCAACAGAGGCCTCCTAGACTTTTGAGATGAGGCGTCTCTTCAATCAAATTTGGCCTGCACTCCTCTGTCATACGCCACCTTAATTTTGCATGGATCACACCAGGGGGTAGCTGAGCCCTTAAACACTGAATTAGCATGCGCAGGCTTCCCTGGTGAGTCAAGGACTCAGCATGGCCTCTGTGGAAAGAACCAGTACAGAGGACCATCTTGGGCAGACTTCTTGCCAGGACATCCATACCTTGCAATTAACAAGTGAGGTGAGGTTTCAACCACCCTCTTCTTCATTTACTCCGAGCAGGTATCAGGGTTGAGATCAAGTTGAATTGGCACCTGGAGAACATGGTGATCCATTCTGCATCTATACCCGGTGCTTCAGGGTTCGTGGATAGGAAGGAGCAGATCCTTTCTCTTCAAATTTGCGATGGGCGATATGCCGAGAGGGCCTAATGGGTGCCACATGCCCCTCTCTGATCTGATGGTCCTGAACTAATTCGGTAATACTGTGGGCTTGGGTTCGGGACGTCTTCGACGCTTTGCGTCTCGGGGATATGAAAGAGCTGCTCATTGCGCTTCGAAGTCATGATGGGCGAAAAGGCAAAGAGCCTAATCATGCACCATGTGTCCCTCTGGGATGAACGACTAAGATCGCTCTCGGCTCTTCGGGACCTGTCTTGCAAAATGATAAACCTTAGCGCCCCTCCTCCAGGCCTGCTCCTTTTTTACCAGGCGCCAAAACCATGGGCCCGAATCTGGATGCTTTCGACGCTTCAAGGTTCGAGGTTTCGAGATGTGAGATGACGAGGAACCTTTACCCTTCAAACTCCCAAATGTCGACATGCCGACGTGACCAGATCTTGCGTCATGCGTCACTGGATCGAACGACCTAGATTTTGTCTTGAAATATAGGTTCTTTCTCTGACGCTATATCTCGGGTAACTTGGGAGCCCCAAGATCCCGGTGACCATTGATCAGCTTTATAGATGGGTCTCGGTCGTTTGACAACAAAACTTCGCCTGCTCGCTTGACTTGTAACCTGAAAAGAGATTCTTCCATGTTGCGCTTGGGTGCTTCTTGTGCAACCTGCAGACCTGGGTACTTTTGTGCCCAAGACAAAAATTGTTGCTAACACATCCTCTTCAGCTTTTTGATATTATCCTCTCTCTTAGCATGCACAACTTGGATTTATCTTCTTCTCACAGATATGCATCTTTGATATGTGCACTTTCTACTCTCTTCCACTATTCTATTATATTCAACTTTTGTTCCTCATCTCTATGTTTTCTTTCCACTACGCGTACTGTAATTTCACCTTTCTATGGTTCAATTCATTTTTCACTCGCCACAACCACCAGTGCATAGTCACAGCGTATATCTTTTATCCTCTTCCTCTTGGGTTACACCTCGAATCTTCTTAGGAAAAAGCGCCTCAGCAACTGAATCACCAACCGTCCAAGAACCATGATTTGGTTATGCTAACTGAATCATAACTGAACAGTTAATCATAAGTATCAACAATAGAACTTCGATCAAATGCTCAAATAACCAGCACCGTTGGATTAAATTCACAGGGTCTTGCGCTTATTTTTCCATTTCGCATTTCGGCATTTCGGCATTTTGGCATTCTTGTGGTGAAGAGTATCGAATCTTCATGTTACGATCACTGAAAAGGATCTTATATTGGTGTTAGCTCCTCCCTCTCACATGACCACTGACGGTGACCATAGCCTACACCAAAAGGTGTTTTTCGCATTTCGACATTTCGACATTTCGACATTCCTATGGTGAAGAGTCTCGACTCTTCATGTTACGATCACTAAAAAGGAGCTTAACTTGGTGTTAGCTCCTCCCTCTCACATGACCACTGACGGTGACCACTGCCTACACCAAAAGGTGTTTTTTGCATTTTGACATTTCGGCATTCCTGTGGGGAAGTGTTTCGACACTCCAACTCCTGGTATCCGAAACCTACACCAAAATTTGTTTTTCGCATTTCGGCATTTTGACATTTTGGCATTCCTATGGTGAAGTGTTTTGACACTCCAACTCCCGGTATCCTAAACTCTGAAATGGAATCAGATCAATGGTCTGGTATTTCTTCATTTCACATTTCGACATTTCTGTGATGAATTGTTTCGACACTTCCAACTCCTGGTATCCGAAACTTTGAAATGGAGTCAGATCAACAGTCCAGTATTTTGGTGTTTCACATTTCAGCATTTCGACATTTTTGTGATGAAGTGTTTCGACACTTCCAACTCTCAGTATCTGAAACTCTGAAATAGAGTTTAGCTTCTGATACCCGAAATGGAGTTTAGCTTTTGATCTTTCCATGCGATCATTGTTGTGTTGTTGGTCGTGATCTTTGCCATCAATGAAAAACACGCATACTCTGCCTCTGTCTGAAAACATGCCAACAATCTCCCCCTTTGGCATTGCTGGAAACCCCTTGAAGAACATCCAATTATACCACTGTAGCATCTTTGAAATTACCACACTTTCTCCCCCTTTGACATCAATGTCAAAGAAGAGACACGCTCCCCCTAAGCTATTGCAGTACATACTCCCCCTGTCAACTATGAGAAGCCTAGAAATACAACAGATATTCAATAAGTACTCCCCCTGACCAGGTGAACAGATTAGACGAAAGAAGTTATAACCCCCAAATTTTGACGAAGATATCCAAAAGGGGTGGCTACTAACAACTTAGTAAAGATATCAGCTATCTGTTGTGTGGAAGGAATATAATTCACTTGAACAATTCTGTTTGTAACTTGTTCTCTGAGAAAATGGTATTTTATTGGTATGTGCTTAGATTTTGAATGAAGAACATGATACTTAGAGAGACCGATGGCACTGGTGTTATCACAGTGAAGTGGAATGGGACCAGTGTAAGTTACCTTCAAATCTGCAAGAGTTTGTATCATCCATAAAATCTGAGTGCATCAAGTAGCAACAACAATGTACTCTGCTTCTGTAGTTGATAAGGAAATAAATCCTTGCTTTTTACTAAGCCATGCTACTAATGAGTCACCCAGGAAGAATGCTCCTCCACTGGTGCTTTTTCTCTCATCAACACAGTTTGCCCAATCTGCATCTGAATAAGGAGTTAACTAAAAATTCTGATTTCTGGGATACCATAGACCATAAGTCATTGTTCCCTTCAAGTATTTGAATATCCTTGTGACAACTACCAAGTAACTTTGTTTAGGAGCTGACTGATAACCACCTACCATTCCAATAGCTTGCATTATATCAGGACGGGATGTTGTGATGTACAGAAGACTGCCTATCATTGATCGGTATGTCCTTTGATCAACATCGGGTGACATATCATCTTTACTGAGCTTGAAACCAACCACCATAGGTGTACTAATAGGAGAAGAATCTTCCATCTGAAATTTCTTGAACATCTCTTTCAAATATTTTTCTTGAGATATAAAAATTCCTGCAGAACTCTGTTTTACTTGTAAGCCAAGAAAATATGAAAGTTCTCCTATCAAGGACATCTCAAACTCTGTTTACATAGAGTTATTAAACCATTGGACAGATGATTCATTAGTACAACCAAAAATAATATCATCTACATAAACCAAAACAACTAGTAAATTATCACCTTCAGACTTAATGTAGAGATTGTTGTCAACAGTACCTTTCTTGAACCCTTTGTCTTGTAAAAATTTGTCCAGTCTATAATACCAAGCTCATGGTACTTGTTTCAGCCCATACAAGGCCTTCTTCACCTTGCAAACATAATTAGGATTATCTGTCAATGAGAATCCTTTAGGTTGCTCCATATATACTTCTTCCTCTAGATCTCCATTAAGAAAAGTTGACCTAGCATCCATCCGATAGACTTTAAAGTTCTTATGGCATGAATATGCAAGGAACATTCTGATGGCCTCCAATCTTGCCACTGGTGCAAAAGTTTCATCAAAGTCCTGACCTTCAACATGTGCATACCCTTTATAGACCAATTTGGCTTTATTTCTAACAACTTGTCCTTTTTCATTCATTTTATTTTTGAACACCCATTTGGAACCTATTACATTCTTATCTTCAGGTCTAGGGACAAGCTCCCAAGTATTGTTCTTCTCAATCTGATCAAGCTCTTCATTCATTGCTCTAATCCAATCATCATGTTGGCTAGCTTCATCAAAATTTTTAGGTTCAATCATAGATAAAAACAAAACATGAGATTTGTTGTGAGTCTTTAATCAATTTCCTTCTTGTCTGAACTCCTTTCTTTATATCTCCAATTATCTGATTTTCAGGATGATTCTTTCTAACAATTCTAAGAGGTTATTTTGCTTCTTTCTGCTAATTTGTGTCAGCCTGAGTATCCGTATCTTCATCTGATTTAGATTCTTTCATTTATGATCCTTGGACCTGTTCATCTTCATCTTCAACTATATCTTTTGTGCTTGTTTCAACACTGCTTACATTTCTGACCGAGATTTCTTCATCAACTTTTATGTTTATACAATCAACCAGTTTATGCAGTCTCTTATTGTAACATTTGTACCCTTTACTGTTTGTGTCATAAACCAAGAAGATACCTTCATCAGCCTTGTCATCGTATTTGCCAATATTTTCATCATTTTTCTTGATATAACATTTACTCCCAAAGACTTTAAAATGCTTGATTGAAGCAGGTCTTCCAAACCATAGTTCATAAGGAGTCTTGTCACTGTGTGGCTTGAGATGATATTTGTTAAGGATATGAACGGCTGTATGAATTTCTTCTACCCAATATGTCTGAGGTATGTTCCTTTCATTCATCATTGATCTTGCCATTTACTGTACTGATCTATTCTGCCTCTCAACAACTCCATTTTGTTGTGGAGTCCTTGGAATTGTGTACTCTCTTTTGATCCCATGTTTATCACATAACTCTTTGATGTTCCATGAACTAAACTCTCCTCCTCTATCATACCTTACTACCTTTAATATTTTTCCTGTTTGATTCTCAGTTAGAGGCTTAAACACTTTGAATTTTTCAAATGATTCAGATTTTTCCTTCAAAAAGGAAACCCATGTTAGTCTAGAATAATCATCAATAATTAACATAAAATAATTTTCTTTTCCTATACCTTCTTTCCTTGATGGTCCACATAAATCCATATGTACTAAATGGAGATGTTTTTCTATTGAAGGAAAGTTTTTAGATTTGAATTGAGTGTGAGTAAGCTTTCCTATCTAGCAGGGTTTACAAACAGAGTCGTATGGCTTTGATATCTTCGGAAGATCTTTTACTGCCCCATTGTTTTTGAGCTTTATTATATGATCAAAATTTAGGTGTCCAAGTCTCCTATGCCACAACCAACTTTCATCATACTTGATTAAGTGGCATTCTTATTTTTCTTCTTTTAACACATAGACATTGTTTTTTGTTCTTATCCCTTTTGCAACTAGCTGTCCTGAATTCACAGGTTTTATTCTACAGTCTTTAGAGGTAAAAAGGACATCAAATCCTTGGTCACAGACTTGACTGACACTAAGAAAATTATGTTTTAGACCTTCTACAAACAACACATCTTGAGCTTTCCCTTTTCCATTACTCAAACTTACCATTCCATTACCTTTTATTTTTCCTGTTGCATCATTTCCAAAAGTTACATTCCCTGATTTGCTTTCACTTAGAGTTAGAAACTTACTTTTGTCTCTAGTCATATGTTTGGAACATCCACTCTCAATATACCCGGGATTCTTTTGTCTTTGGGCTGATAACTCTAGTCTACACTTGTCATTTTCTTTCTTCTACCAAACCTTGACATTTTCAGCAGTGGGGATCAAATCTGGCTTGTAAATCCTTAAGCGACAATCTATAGCTTTATGTCCATAGTTATGACATATGTAACATTCTGGTTCACTAAATAGAAGATCATAGCGATTGTTATGCACATAATTATTGTTATGTTTAACCTGCATCCTTTTCCCAGCCATCGCATGATTTATAGTCTGAGGTTGTTTGTTGCTTGGTTGTCTTGATCTTTGTTGTGGAAGATGGTTATTCATTGAATATCTTGATTGTTCATATCTAAATCTTAAAGAACAATTTATAGCTTTGTGACCAAAATTAGAGCAGAAAAAACAATAACCATAGAAAAAACCTTTGTACCTTGAAAAAGTCTGTCTTCTTTGAGGAGGTCGATTTCTTTCATGCCGATAATCTCTTTGATCTACAGATTTGGTTCTGGTACTTTTTCTTTCATTCCTTCTTGGTGGATGATTTTCTTTCTTTGTTTCTGCAGAGTGACTGTTGTCAATGTTTGAGGATTTGACAAACTTGATAGGTTCTATATTACTTGGATGATCACTACTTGATCCTTCTTCATACCCCAATCTAACTTTCAACTTTGGGTTTCTTTGCTGATTTAGAATGGAGGTTAATCCTTCTGAGGCTTTAATACTTGGCAGATTTTGGTGATACAATCCCTTAAACTTCTCCATTTATTTTATGGTTTTTACTATCTCTTCTTCTAAGGATTCACAACTCGCTTTCTTCTCTGACAACTGTTGTTTCAATATGTCTTCTATTTTCTTTGCCTCTTCTAACTCCACTTTTAGTAGAGAACATTTTTCATCAAGTTTTTCACCATTCATTTTAAACTGCTTCAACAACTGTTTTTGTTTTCTCTTCTTACATCTAAGGCTGTCAATTTCTTCCAAAGAACTGATTAATTCACCTTCCATATCTACCACAACTTCTTCATCATCCATTTCACCTCCTGTGTGTTCATCATCAAGATCTCCCATATCCATAAGCATAAAATCATTCACTTTGTCTTCACATGATGAATCACTATCTATGTATTTTGAGGAATTGTCATTATTTGCACACAAACTTTTCTTTTTACTATATTTCTTGAATTTGTACTTCTTTTCATCATCAGAGTTCTGGTCCTTTTTTTGATGGGGACACTTAGATGCAAAATGACCTATCTTACCACAGTTAAAACATTTGAAGGGAAGCTTGCCTTGATATTTTCCTGA
>ML779611.1:115960-174841 GCA_009831015.1 Picea engelmannii | reverse complement strand
ATTTGTACTTCTTTTCATCATCAGAGTTCTGGTCCTTTTTTTGATGGGGACACTTAGATGCAAAATGACCTATCTTACCACAGTTAAAACATTTGAAGGGAAGCTTGCCTTGATATTTTCCTGATCCTTTCTTTAACCTTCTCCCAAATTTTGCCTCAATATCATCTAAATCTGAATCAGTATTCTTGTCTGCTTTAAAAGATGCTTCTCTAGTAATGGATTTATCTTTGTTGATTCTCATTTCATATGCAGTTAAAGTTCCTAGGAGTTGATCAATGGACAGATTTTTAAGATCATTTAGTTCTTCTACTGCAGAGACTTTTGGATTAAATTTATCAAGCAAAGATCTTAAAATCTTCTGAACTAAAATTGATTCTTCAAACTTGTCACCAAGACCCTTCATGGAATTCACAAGTTCTTCAACTCTTAAAAAATACTTGCCAACTATTTCATCTTCATTCATCTTTAATTGTTCAAACTTCAACCTAAATGTTTGAAGTTTGACATCTTTTACTTTCTCATTTCCTTCATAGATGCTAATAAGTTTATACCACATTTCTTTGATAGTTTGAAAATGCATCACCTTTACAAACTCGGCTTCTGCAAGTCCATTCAAGATAGCATTAATTCCCTTAGCATTAAAGATAAATTATAACTTATCATCCTTGGAAGCTAGCACAATAGGATTTATGTATCCGGTCTCTACTATATCCCAAACATCAGCACCTAAGGCCATTAGGTATGTTCTCATTCTAACCTTCCAAAAGGAAAAATTTGTTCCATCAAACAGAGGAGGCTTACTGGCTGAAGTCCCTTCATGACTTGTCATGTTTAAGCTTATAGATCTACCTTTAAATAAAAGGAGCCCGCTCTGATACCAATTGTTGAAATTACTAAGACAACTGAGAGGGGGGGTGAATCAGTTGTTATTGTGCTTAAAAAAATTTAAGTCTATTAAAACATTCTTAATCTTTCTTCAAGTGATCATCAATATTATACAACATATGGAAAACATAAACAATGAGCATCAATCACACATAAGATATACACATAGATATATTTTCACGAGGAAACCCATAAAGGGAGAAAACCTCTTGTTCTTCGAAATGATAGGAAGTCTTTTAAGTTCTGTACATTATCTATAATTGAGCACCAACTCAATGTGAAGCTACTACCTCTGTTTTACAAGCTCCAACTTGTTTGAGAACACCAACTCTTTGGTTTCTCTAGAACCCACTAGAAGGAAGCACCAATTCCCTAAGTGTTCCAGCACCGACTGGATGGAAGCACCTACTTCCACTTATACAAGCACCAACTTGTTTGAGAGCACCAACTCTCTGGTTTCTCTAGCACCCACTAGAAGGAACCACCAACTCCCTGAGTGTTCTAGCACCAACTGGATGGAAGCATCAACTTCCAGTTACACAGGCTCCAACCTGTATAACAGAGAACACTTGTTCTCCCTTGCACCACCCTACCACCTTGGTTTCTCTGGATGCAACCAGATGGAAGCTACAACTCCCTGTGTTTAAGCACCCACTTTAACCTCTGAGGACAATAGTCCTCCCTAGCACCTCCCAACCACCCTGAAATATAAAACTTTGCTTTCTATGAATTTATTACAGTGATTCAATAGTTTTCATTTGCTTACCAGGCTTATCATTGTTCAGCTATGCCGCTTTGCTCTGCCTGCATCAGTGTCTCCCTTATTACATCCTCTTGATCTTTCTGATCTTATCCTATGTCTTAGCATGCACACCTTGGATTTATCTTCTTCTCATAGATATGCATCTGTGATATGTGCACTTTCTGCTCTCTTCCACTATTCTGTTATATTCAGCTTCTGTTCCTCATCTTTGTGTTTTCTGTCCACTGCGCATACTATAATTTTACCTTTCTACGGTTCAATTCATTTTTCACTCAGCACAACCACCCACGCACAGTTATAGCATATATCTTTTATCCTCTTCCTCTTGGGTTACACCTCGAATATTCTTGGGAAAAAATTCCTCAGCAAATGAATCGCCAACCATCCAAGAACCATGATTCATTTCTGCTAACTGAATCGTAACTGAATAGTTAATCATAAACATCAACAATAGCCCTTCGATTAGATGCTCAAATAACTAGCACCATTGGATTAAATCCGCTGGGTCTTGTGTTTATTTTTCCATTTTGGATTTCGGCATTTCGGCATTTCGGCATTCCTGTGGTGAAGAGTCTTGACTCTTCATGTTACGATCACTAAAAAGGAGCTTATCTTGGTGTTAGCTCCTCCCTCTCACATGACCACTGACGGTGACCACAGCCTACACCAAAAGGTGTTTTTCGCATTTCGACATTTCGGCATTCCTGTGGTGAAGAGTCTCGACTCTTCATGTTACGATCGTCAAAAAAGAGCTTAGCTTGGTGTTAGCTCCTCCCTCTCACATGACCACTGAATGTGGCCACAACCTACACCAAAAGGTGTTTTTCACATTTCGACATTTCGGAATTCCTGTGATGAAGTGTTTCGACACTCCAACTCCCGGTATCTGAAACCTACAACAAAAGGTGTTTTTCG
The DNA here is from genome assembly GCA_009831015.1 of Picea engelmannii. Taxonomy (NCBI): domain Eukaryota; kingdom Viridiplantae; phylum Streptophyta; class Pinopsida; order Pinales; family Pinaceae; genus Picea; species Picea engelmannii. Next base: position 172,278 of record ML779611.1, on the reverse strand, counting down.
CATTTCAACATTCCTATGGTGAAGTGTTTCAACACTCCAACTCCCGATATCTGAAACTCTGAAATGGAGTCAGATCAATGGTCTGGTATTTCAGCGTTTTGTATTTCGGCATTTCAACATTTCTATGATGAAGTGTTTCAACACTTCTAACTCCCGGTATCCGAAACTCCGAAATGGAGTCAAATCAACAGTCTGGTATTTCGGCATTTCTGTGATGAAGTGTTTCAACACTTCCAACTCCCGGTATCCGAAACTCCAAAATAGAGTTTAGCTTCTGATACCCGAAATGGAGTTTAGCTTCTGATCTTGCCATGCGATCATCGTTGTGCAGCTAGTCGTGATCTTTGCCATCAATGACAAACACACATACTCTGCTTCTGTCTGAAAACATGCCAACAGATGCTGCATTGGTTTTGTCACCATGAAACATTGATATCATCACAATAATGCGCATTAGCCTTGGTATTATCACCAGACTAGTGCAATACCCATGATTTCCTGATATCCTCCTCACTTCACTTTGTTTCAGTCAGTTAATTGAAGACTGGTAGACTAGTTAACTCAACTAGGTGGCAGTTCAATACCGTAACTACCCGAGAGACTCGATTAGGTGGAAGTTTACGCCCATAAATAGTGGTGTGTGTCCATATCACTCTATACCACCACTAAGGTGCATTGGATTATCCTCCAGTGCGCATTGGTTGATTTATACAATTTATATCATGCGTAAATTATTCATTATTCATTACGATTAATGAGAATTCTTCCATTCTTTCTCTCTTGCTTCTTCTTTATCAATTTCTATTTGCAAATGTGTGGTATTTTCTAGATAGATGTGTTATGTGCAGGTTCAACAAATTTACATGGTATCAAAGATGACGGACTACTAAGCAAAATCTACACCAAATTATTTTTTGTAGGTACCAAAAGATTGAGGACAACGGAAAAATGGAATTCCCAAAAGAATTCATTCTTACACCTTACAATTACTTTGGATGGAAGGAGAGAATAATCATGCATCTCTGAACCAAATGATTGTATAGGTTAACCTTGAATATAGAGACAAAACCAACATCAACCATAGAAAAATCCAAGTATCTAAATCGAATGGATGAAGCATTCAGAACAATTTGCAGTCTCGTCTCTCTCAATATCCTTTTTCACATATATTCCTGTAAAACCCCCAATGAATCCTGGACCAACCTAGAAGGGCTCTTTGGAAAATAGGATGAGATGAGGGAACACATGGTTGAGGTGAAATTTCTCACATCGGATCCAAAAATCTTCGACAATCTCCAAGATTTCTTTACAAAATACAAGGATTTACTGTCGCAACTCAAAGCTTGTGGGGTTGATAGATCTAAGGAGGAGAAACAAATGGTTATCACCATTCTCTCCAAACTTGGTCCTGAATTCTCCCTATTCATATCCACATTCCATTCAGTCAAATTCGCCTTTGGATCCACCTGGAAGATGCATTCTCTTGAGGAATTTATCGAATCCCTAACACAAGAGAAAACCAAGCTCATCAACATGGGAAAAATCAAAGGCCCAAAGGCACATGCACTTACTGTGAAATATGGAAGCCATCAATATCATAAATATAAATATAAATACAAAATGAAATCTCATGCAAATCCGAAGAAGGAAGGGTACTCAAAACCCTTCATTGATGCATTCGGATCCAAAGTGGAAAGGGAAGAAAAGGGGAGAAATGCACATATTTCCATAAAGTATTCCATCTAGCCTTTGCATGCATGCAGAAAAAAATAGATCTAATGACTCAAATAATTCAGAAAAATAACCTTGGAGATCGCATCCCCGAAGGTGCCAAAAAGAAGAAGCCAAGAGATCATAATCCCAAGAAAGGAAATTCTAGCCATGCTTTGATTTCCATCAAATCCTCTCCTGATGCTTGGATCGTAGATTAAGGAGCATCACATTGCATGGCTTCCACAAAAGAAATCTATTCTTCCTTGGATGCATGCAAAGGTCCTCCTATTCTAATGGGGGACAACTCTCCAGTCGAGGTCACCGACAAAGGAATGATTGAACTCACCAACAAAAGCTTCGAGACTATGTTGCACATTGCCAAACTTTCTGTCAATCTTCTCTCTATGTATCAAATGATGAATTCTGGAACCGGAAAGAAATTCATATTCAAACCCAATGCAATGGACATATATGACATGAAAGACAATTCCAGGGTTGCTACCAGTGAGGTAAATCATCAATCTAGATTGTATACATTTTCTGAATTTGTTGAACAAGATTATGCTTTACTACTTAACCATGTTGATGAAAGTAGTAGGATATGGAATGAAAGGTTCAAGCATTTGAATTTCAGATACTTGAAACAACTTAGTAAGAAAAGATTGGTTGATGGTCTACTAGACATCCATTTCTCCAAAGGAAACTGTAAGGGATGTGTTCTTGAAAAACACCCTCAAGAGAAATTTGACAAAGGAAAGAGTTAGAGAGCTTCCTCTCCTTTAGTTATGATCCATAGTGACCTCATGGGTCCTTTTACGCATCCATAAATCAACAAAGAGAGGTTTTTTCTCATTTTTGTTGATGATTTCTCACGTTTCACATGGATTTACTTTCTCAGAAAAAAATCAGAGGTCCTTCAACATCTCAAAGATTTTGAAGCCCTGGTTGAGACACAGTCAAGAAAGAAAATCAAAGTCCTTCGAATTGATAATGGGGGAGAGTATGTCAATCATGAGATCCAGAATATTTTTCATGAGGTAGGGATTCATTTGCAACACACAATTCCCTATACTCTGTAGCAAAACGAAGTTGTTGAGTGGAAAAAAATATCTCTAAAAGAGATGGCATCTTGCATGCTACATGCAAAGTCACTACCATAGATACTATGGGAAGAATAACTTAATTTTGAAACCTACATCCAAAATACATCTCCCCATAGATCTGTCAAGGATAATACCCCCTATAAGGCTTGGAGTGGCCTCAACCCAAAAGTGACCCACTTTTGTATTTTTGGTTCACGTGCATGGGCCTAGATTCCCTCTGAAAAGAGGAAGGAACTTGATCCATAGAGAACATAGTGTATCTTTTTTGGATACCCTGACAGTGTGAAGGGATACAAACTTATTGATCTTTCCTCAGACCGACTCATTATTGAGAAAAGTGTCCAATTCGAGGAAAGTATCTCGCATGTACCTCAACAGTCGCATGCAAACACCTTCATTTTTCCACTTGTTTGAGATGATGATCATGCACATGCCTACTCTTATTCAAACGATATTTTTGATTTAGAGGATTTAGATGATCCAGATATAGATTCAGTACAATTAGATGCAGAGTCAGTGCATCCAGTTGTAGATGCAGAGCTAGAGTAGAGGCCCAAGTGGGACCAGACTACTCTTTAGGATGCAGGGTATCTTGTTGGTGATCCAATCGATACTAGGAGGACTCGATCTAATTTCTAGAAGCCTCCTATTGCACTCACTTTCACTCAAACACTTCCCTACAGGAATCTTTTCTTGGTTCAGTCTTCAGATCCACAGTGTTCTGGTGAGGCTACTGGAAATCCCTTTGGGAATCCTCCATGCAGGAGGAGTAAAACTCCCTCCTCAAGAACTGAACTTGGCATCTGGTTCCCCTTTCTTATGGAAGGAAGCTTGTTAGGTGCAGATGGGTCTACAGTACCAAGAATGCAACAGATGGACAGATTAGCAGATACAAAGATAGGCTTGTTTCCAAAGAATTTCAAAAGGTGCATGGCATTGACTATGATGAGACCTTCCCTCCAGTAGAAAATATGGATTCCATACAATTAGAACTTGCCATTACGAAAACCAAGGGATGGGATGTCCATACGATGGACGAGAAGGATGCATTTCTTCATGGTGATCTCTCTGAGAAGATCTATATGGATCATCCCCATGGATTTATGCAGGATTCATCTTTGGTCTGTCAACTGAAGAAATCTATTTATGGCCTCAAGCAGGCTTTAAGGGATGGTATTCCAAGATGGACTCCTATCTTTTGTCACAAAACTTTTTACGTTGTAAATCATACGTGAATGTCTACATGCTCAGGATGACTAATTCACTTCTAATCTTAGTTCTATATGTTGATGATTTCTTGTTCACCGGTTTCTCGACTTCAATGATTTCTACAGTCAAGAGGATTCTACATGACAGGTTTTTGATGACGGACATGGGTCCACTACACTTCTTCCTTGGACTCGAGATCAGTCAGGATGCATCAGGAATCAAACTATCTCATGCCAAGTATGTTAGAGATCTCCTTGAGAGATTTCACATGACAGACTGCAAGTCTACTCTGACTCCTTTCCTATCAGGTGTCAAACTTGAGGATGGCAGGGAAACTCCACAGGTTGACAACACACTATATAGACAGCTAGTGGGGAGCCTGTTATATCTCACACACTCCAGACTAAACCTCTCTTATGCAGTTGGAGTAGTTTCCAAGTTCATGTAGGAGCCTCATGAGCTACACTGGAAGGCTTCAAAGCGTATCCTTCAATACATAAAGGGCACCATCACCTTTTGGATTCATTATGTAGAAGTATTTACATTATATCTCATTGGGTTCACTGATTCTGACTAGGTTGACATTAACATTGATCACAAGTACACATCTGGTTACTCACTCAGTCTTAGTTCTGGGCCTATCTATTGGTCGAGCAAGAATCAGGCTACTATTTCTCTATATTCAGTCGAGGCAGAGTATAGGGGGGTATTTAACATAACCATTTAGGTTATGTGGCTACAACATTTTCTCACTGAGTTGGGAATTCAGTTTCATCGGTCGATTTCCATTTGGTGTGACAACCAAAGCACTTTGAAGTTGCGTAGAGATCCAGTTCAGAGGTAGCAGACGAAGCACATTGATATCCACATGCACTACATTTGGGACTTAGTACATGAGGGAATCATCGACCTACAGTTCTATCCTTCGGCATAATAGACAACAAACATCTTCACCAAGACCTTCACCAAGCATAAGTTCCATTCTTTGTGAATTTGTCTTGGAGTGAAAGACACAGTTTCCTAACAACTGTAGTTATTTTTTTACATACATTGTACCTTGAGGGGGGGCAGGTAAAGGTGTAGTGGAAACACTTTGGCCTAGATAAGGCCACGTGGGAAATGGAGGATTCCATGAGACATGCATATCCATTTTTGTTTACTTCTGTATATGCAGAGCACATTGTTAGATAGAACATCGAGGACTATGTTCTTTTAAGGGGGAGGGAATTGTAACACCCTATTTCCCGTATTTTTTAAATATAACTATATTAGCCAAGAGACTATGTCAAACTAAATATGTGTGAATGTTTGATTTGATGGACCTTTGTATAAAATTTTGATGAATGTAAATTTTGTTATTTACTAGAAAATGGATAAGTGTTGCATGAATGCTGGAAGGGGGGTGTGCTAAGAGAGACCATGAATGTTATAAAAGAGATGGTGAATGGGACAAAGAATGGTTGCATTAACCTTCACCAGACTAGTACTTTGTTGGATTTAATTTATCAGGATCAGAACAACCCTCTGACCTATAAATGAATTACAGTTAGACTAGTAGGTGGGAATACCTCCTCAAGAGTTACTGAGGGATGGGGTAGAGCACCCATCTGTAAGGCTTCCATACCTTAACACATACTAGGAATTCGGGCCACATGTAATATTTTTGAGGAAGGAAAGAAAAGAAGGCATGGTGGGCAAAGGAAGGCCTGTGAAGAGTGCAGAGATGAGCTCCTAGGCTCTTGGGTTCGAGGAATAACTGTGAAATAGAGTGAGTTATGATCACTGGAAATAGAGACTGAGTCAAGAGAAGGAGAGTAACCTTCATCCCTATCTATGACTGAGTCGGGAGAAGGAGAGTAACCTTCATCCCTATCTATGAATGATATGGGAGAAGGAGAGTAACCTTCATCCCTATCTATGACTGAGCCAGGAGAAGGAGAGTAGCCTTCATCCCTAACTTTCATTGAGCCAGAAGAAAATATTCAATCTCAAAGCATCGTGGTATAGCTTAGGGGTGGCCAGTGGTAAATCCATTAGGAATGACTGAGCCTATGGTTGGGTGGAAAAGGGCACCCCTTTCAGTAGTCGCATCACATCTTCTAGTTCTGATATGTGTTTTCATACTTTGTGTATTGAGCTGAAATAATGGATGAATGCATGGGTTTATATATATGTATCTATAAATGGTTTTTGTCTGAAATAGTCATGATATGTGTATGCATTCATCTCCTTGTGAACTTGTGCTTCTGCCTAATAGTTTGTATGCCCCAACTTATCCCTTAAGGCATCTTGGGATCTAATCCTATAGGAGGACCGAGATAAGAGATATTGTGTCAATATGACCCCGTCTGTCTGAAGAGGATATCCCTTTCAAACTCCTTGTTGTGCAACCGAGGTTTCATGCCTAAGTCCTTAACCATTTCATGATAAATCTCAGAAAGGATAGCAAAGTTCAATCCTTGAAAGGGGATATCTCTTCGTTTGGAAGATGAGCGGATGAGATCTATTCAGGAGGACCCATATGACCAACACATAGGAACCTTGGGCTAAGCCTAAGGGAACTAAGACCTTCTAGCTTCGGAGCTCCGGATGTCCGGGACTTCGAGGTATTTTCAACCTTCCCAACCTTAAATTGGTCGAAGGTAACCAAGAGACTCGGTTACCAACAATTTTACCGGCAATGAATGGTTTCCCTAGTGGTTAGGTGAATCTATATTACTGTCTAAATTGAGATCCAACTACCCGTGGCGAAGTAGCATGAACCACCAATCAAGAATGTTTGAGGGTCCACTCATCCATTGGATCTACACCAAGGATGCTTTGACAAAGTTCTACTTCGGGAGAATAGATATGTTATATCATAAAATTCGTTGAACAATGAATTTATGAAGTAAAGGAGAGCCGTAGATTTGGGGAGATCGTGCAAAGTCCTGCCTACCATTCAATCATTTAGGAGGAAGGACCCACACATGGTTCTTCGGCGAAGTCCCACTTTGGGAAAGTGGAGTGGTAGTGAAGCCAAAACCTATGAAGGTTGGAGCCACAAAGTGCCCAAGACCGTTGATCTGGGGAACTTGTGGGTTCTCTCCTAGCCATCAGATATATAATGAAGTTAGCCTGACGCTGACCAACTTCGAGAGAAAACAATTGTTGTAACGTCAAAACCCCTAAAGGTTGGAGCTGCAAAGTAATGTGGACTGTGGATATCGAGGTTCTTTAGGATCCCTCTCATCCATTGATACATAGAGGACGCATGGTGTAAGATCCTTTATTCCGAAGACTAGGCACTCCGGGGAATTTGAGGTGTGGTGTGTTGATATGCTCTGAAGCTCGAAGTGACGAGAGTCATCGATTCGAGGATGCTTTAGGACTATTCCTAACCATTAGATCTAGGTTTTGGTCAACCTGGAACTGACCAAATTTCAGAGAAAAGAGGATTTTTCATCACAAAACCCCCGAATGCTAAAGTTGTGTAGTGGAGGTCGTTGATCCTAGGGTTATGTGGACCTACTTTGGCTGCTAGATCGAAGGGTATGAAAGATGATCAGATCAGAATGACATGGTGTAGTGATGTCACCCAGGGTGACATGGACCCAATATTGATGTGCCATGTGTCACATGGATTTATGTGTATCACATACCCTAAAGACCCATTGGGATGTGACACATGTCACCCCTGGACCTTCTATGTGTCATCCTATGGTACATTCCCACCTAGCTGAAGTGGTTGGTGAAGTGATCAGGACTCTGGAGGATTTGGGGTGTAGTATGGTAGAGAGACCGAAAGGCTCAAAGGCTAGAGCCATGGGGTAAGCTTACGGGACTTTGAAAGTTCGGGACTTCGGGTGGTCTCGTGCATAGATAGAAAAGAGGTGTGAAGTGCCTAAACATTGAATTCTTCTACAGTTGATATATGAGAAAGAGATTAAGTATATTCATGGGATCATATAGTAGATGGTCTTCCACCTTGGAGGAAGGAACTTAGAAACAATACGTGTGAGATGGATCCATGTGGGCACCACGTGGCCTTCAACCAATGAACTCCTGAAGAGATTTGGGAAGCCATAACTTGCAACCCAAAGCTCGGATTTGAGTCTGGTAGCAGTCATTAGAATGCTATGGGTGAGTGGAAGAGGATAAAGATCTTGGACAGAGGATTTAAGATGTTAAGGAGAGTGAAATTTTGATGCCCCATCCCTAGGAAAGATACTTAGGGGTTGGGTGCATTACAACAACCCCCGGTCCTTTTATGTGTGTAAAGTTATTTATCTCTCTGACTCCATCATCATCACTTCTTTATTACATAGCAACATTTCTATCTAGGTAGCTAAGGACTTTATGAATCTTACTTGCGTGCCTTTAAAGAAGTCTCTTTTTGAAACACTATAATCCTGGGTACAACTTATGTAAATGTCTATTATGTATCCTTCCAATATACTATCCAACCAAAAATCAACTACACATGAAATCATGTTGTCTACTAAGCTCACTTGTCCCACTGATTCAGAAGTTCATTTATTTGCCACAACTGGTCTGTTTCTACCAGTATTTTCCACAAATATTTCCATCCTTTCTGCTAAAATATTGGGAAATTCATCGAAAAAGATCTCATGGAAGTCTGTGTACACATACCTTTGTAACCATTTCTTATTCTTTAGCCGAGGGTTTTTATTCTCTTTCTAAGTAAATTCTTGTTCCTTTTGTTCCATCCATTCAATTATCTCCTTCCTTGTTGGTCTCCAAAACATTCCCTCACTTCCATCTTCCAAGTCCCGACAATGGAATCATTTGTTGGCGTGCGTGTAGGCAGTTTCAATACCATGGGTCCAAGTTACTTAGTCCAACAAAACCCTACAGAAACTGGCCCTTTCGGAATCACTTGCAAGAAGGTGAAATCTCACCCAAGGTATCTTTATGGGAACTGTAGGAACCAAGATTCTGTAGCGGTGAGGGAAAGATGGGAGATGTAATCTATCACTACAAGATAGTTTTTCACACTAGATCCTTGTTAATATGAACTCGTTATGTTATGAATGTAACTCCTTATTCATGTTATTATGTGGTTAATCATACAATTATGGCTATTGTTCATTATTTTATCAACAATATCAGCAAAGATAAACATTCATCCATACTAAAGATAATAATTAACACAATACAGACATGAAAAATCATCCAACAACACGATTATACACAGAGTTACCTTGGTTCACCCCCCTCTAGGATACATCCACAAAATATTGGCTTCTTTATTATATTTGAGTACCTTGGTTGTGCTATGTGCTACAATGGATGCTTAGCATATAATATTCTTCACAGTTGAAGTTTCTTTACACTGCTCTACTCTTTGAACCTTTGTTTCTCTCTAGACCTCACGAACTCAACAACGACAACAACAACCTTGAACTTTGTGGATATTTTACATATTTATACATTTTTCTTGGGGTGTTTTTTGAGCTCATAATGAGTTGGCGACCACTCATGCTCATCTGGAGAAAACTCATTATGAGCTGGATACATCGCACGCTCGGCTGGTTTTCTTGGATGTTGAACTAGTTTTTATTTCCTATTGTCCATATTCTCCTCTTTCCTCTCTCTTCTTTCTTGACCTTATTGATCTTCATGATCTTCATGATATTCTTGATCTTCTTGATCTTGCATCTTTTCCCTATACCACATCTCTTCTCACTGTTCCATTCCCAAAACTGACCACCCAACATGCTCCAAAGTGCTTCCATTACACCTTGACATGCATGATGGCTCGGTTCCAGAGCATTGTTTCTCTCCTATCTAGGATGCATTAAGATTAGGGATGGAATTATCCCTCTAGTTCAACCTATATCACAATCCAATCAATAATATGTTTAGAGTCATGAACATATTTCCTTAATAAAGATACATGAAATACATTGTGAGCTATAAAAATAGGTGGCAAGGAAAGTCTATAGACTATTGGTCCCACTCTTTCAAATACCTCAAACGGTCCACAATAGAGGGGTGCCAACTTAGCACATGTTCCCATCCTTAAAGAAATCCTCTTGGGTTTCACCTTGAGATACACATGATCTCCCACCTTGAACTCTTTATGCTTTCTCTTTTTGTCTGCATATCTCTTCTATCTATCTTGGGATATTTTCAAATTCTTCCTTATCCTGATCATAGATTGTTCCATTTATTTCAACAATTCTGGTCAAAGTGTTATCTTGTCCACTAAATTGTCCCAACTAATTGTAACTCTGCACTTCCTACCATATAGAACCTCAAATGGCCTCATTTTCAATGATTCCTAATAACCATTGTTATAGGAAACCTCTACCAAGGGTAGATATTCTTCCCACTGCTTGGGTTGATGCATAATATGCATCCTCAACATGTCCTCTAGCACTCTATTCACCCTTTTGATATGACCATCTATTTGAGGATGGTAGGCCTGTTATCCCCGATTTCTAGGGATAACTAGGAGATCATGTCTTGAGGCCCACAGGTCCTAGACATGGAGTACCGAGAGCAGGATTGACCTGAGCATTGCCCTAGAGGGCCCATCCTTCTTTTCTTTCATCAGACTCGTCTTGTCAATAGCAGCAACATCCATCACCATCGGCTTGGTCTTGTATCGGAGAAGGCTCTTTCTCCATGAGGTAATTGGTTCGGGTATCATGGTATGTGTCACTTTTGATCATTATAACCTTTAGATATATGTATCTTACTCCTTTTATCTCTGATGATTGCTTGGATCATACATTAACCCACTTTACCATGATTGAGGGGATTGACAGGGTGTACTAGAAAGCCTGTACCCATAGGTTTTGGTTTTCCACCGGGGGGATTTCTTAAGAGCCATCATCCGCTCCCATCATATCATCACTTTTTCATCTTATCTCCCACTCATCTATCCCATTCCCCTAGTCCAGGAATTAGGGTGATCTGTTTGTGAGGTTGCACCTTATCTTGTGGGAAGAAGGGGCTAAAGGCCCAGAAGGTAAAAGCAGCTGGTAAAAGATAAAATCCATAAAAATGAAACCTAGAGATGCCTCACCCAAGGATCCCCGAGAAGGCAATAAAAAGCCTCTCAGCAAGAAACAAGAGGGACCCGAAGAAAAATAAAAAAACAATACCTAGCCAAGAGGATAGGGGGTCTCATCATGAGCTAACCTATTATGTTCATGGGTACCTAACAGCATGACATTGCCACTATATGGTTACCACGCCAGGGTAGTGACCTTGGGTTGCATGGCCAAGGGAAAGGGGGTCTCATCACAAGCCAGCCTTATCATCTCTGTGAAAGTGCTTGTGGGTAACACTGGAAGCTCTGGTCACCATGCCAAGGAAGTGTCCTCTAGTTAGTCCTTGAAATAAAAAGAAAAAGAAAAGAAAGAAAAGAAAGAATAAAGGAAAGAAAGGGCTTGGAAAAAATTGCATCCATGACAGGTACAACTCGCCTTCTACAAAGGCACTCACAGGTAATATCATGCATCCCTGTCTCTCACTCTACTCGTATGTCTGGACATCCCTTATCCACATCACCTCGTTTTACATGTCTTGGATGATACCCCTTGGAGACTTTCCTTTCCTTATGGATACTAGCCCAATAGGGTGTCTTATATTTTTCTTCAGCCTTGTATTGTAGGTCTTTGTAATATCTTTGAGCTATTGGATGATATATCAGGTTTTTTTTGCATATGTCTGATAATATTAATGATGAGACATGATTAACATTGCTATGATCCCTGTGACTAATGATCCCATGGAGGGTGAAGTTTTTGATGTCTAGGACCATGCCCGATGAATAGGTACCACCTGGACCAGTACACATGGGGAGATGATTAGTTCGTACCTCCATGGGGCTGAGGAGCCCATTAGATGGTTGCTGAGACCCCATTAGGGGTAGAGACAGGACAGTGATTGATTGATATTTTTCACCTGAGAAGAAGAAGGATGTTCCATCAGGGACACTTTGGTTGAGCCCACCCTAGGGGGGTTGACCCACTTCTAGTGGAACATTTCCCTTAGATGGCCCAAGATGTCACCTAGGGGCCATTGACGTCACCTTGAGCATGTGACAGTTTGATAGGGAAGCTCACATGTGTGGCATGATTGGGAGGCCCAAAGAGGGCAAACGTCTTGTCATTTTGTGCTGCATTTGCCCTAAAAAGGGGCTAATATCTCCCTCAACAGGGCTTGACATCTTGCTTATGCTCAGTTAGGGATTTGATTTGACAATTTAATGTAAAAATAATATGATTTGGGTTTGTATCCTTGTCGGCTATTTTTAATGACCTAAATTTAGTTAAAGGTCATGATACAATATATATTGAGGAGTTTTTCCCTCATTTTGAGATAACACAGTTTTTCCCTCATTTTGAGATAACACACAACTCACTCTCTTGTGAGGTCTAATTTTTGCGCCCTTGTTAGGGTATTTCATCTTTTAAGTGAGGCGCACTTGTTGAAGGAAGGATTTTCTTGGCATTTTTGGCATTTCTCTTGAAGGAAGGTTCACAACTAGGGTTTGCAATGTTATTTCTTCATGATATGTAAATCTTTTTTCTACAAAACTTCTTAATTGAATGGTTGTAGGCTTATATTCTTGCATTTATTTATAAATTTTGTTGATTTAAAACCCTAGGTGACAAGCACACAAGTAGGTCCTTGTTTCATGTCCCCTAAAAGAGAAATATTCAGCCATTGAAGAAGGAAGGAAGAGCCTAGCCATTGCTACACTCTTATTGCTTCTTCCCTTATGCTAGCCGTGCCTTTTAAGAGTCAAGGAGGAGGAGACGTCCCAGGCCTAGGTTAACTACACCTAGGGTCATCCTGCTTCTAGGGTTTGTTGATAGGGCCTTGCCATTGCAACACTCTCCATCACCTCACTCTCTTGTCTTGACTTATCTTTTATGCTAGCCGTTTTGCCAAGTTTAACCTAAGGAAGGAGGAAAGAGCACGAGGCCTTGCTTAAGCAACACCAGAGTGAGCCTCTTTCCCCTAGGGTTTTGATTATGGGGCCCTGCCATTGTAGCACTTTAGAACCCTTCCCTCTATTCCTTAGCCTATTCCCTTCAACCTTTGTGTCCTCTCTTAAATTGACTCCATCTACCCCTAGGCACTGATCTCAGGTCCCCAATGTTGAAGTGATAGTGCTCAAACAACTCTTAAAACTTTTATAATTTGAAACCCTAACTAACTAACTAACCCTAATTAGGCTGACGTCACACTTGGTTATTCCATATTGATGCAACACTCTCTGTGATAAGAAATTAGATGATGGTTAAGAACATTTATTGAGTAAGGGATTGATTAAATACATTGTTGGCTACATCATCTCAATATTTATTGATGAATTGATATTTTTCCACTGCTATATTGATAAACACTGATCTCATTGATATCTTTTGTTATAATTGATAATCAATTTACATTAGATAGTTATATGAAGTACTAACCCATTGAATTATATCCTGCATATATTGTTTTGCTATTGTCTTGTTCCAGGCAGGTGTTCTCATTTGGGGCTACACTTCATTATTGGTTGTTTAGTCGGACTATCCGATCTTGGTGGTAACCTGTGAGGAGGGAATTTTTCTTTGACCTTTATATCTTTGCCTCTTCAAAACCCTAGGTTATCGGGGACGTCTCCCCTGGGCCTGACCTCCCTATATAGAAAGAACCTCCCCATTGTGGTGACATTGGGTGTGGTAGGTTCCTGTTACGCCAGTTTGGCCACTATCTTCTAGCCATTTGACCTAGCCACAAACTGTGCGATAACATTTTGGCACTGTTTCCAGGGAACACTGAGTCAATTCTCCTCAAACAAAAAACCTTTTTCGGTAAGCCTTGCCTTAGAGACTTATCTTTCAAGCTTACCTGGAGACTCCACTAGGGTGTTTTCCCTTTTCTTTTGATAGCTTTAAGAAAATTATCTGGCGACTCCACTGATGATGAAGCCAACTATGACTTCACAATGGGATCTGAGAAACTATGAACCTTTGGACATGAGTAAGATCTCGGGATATCCTAGACAAATTCCCCCCTGGTATAAAAAATGGCTCCCTAGATTGGTTGGCATCGATGGAGAAAGACTCGATTGTCACATGAGCAGTTTTTGGGCTTTCTTTCAGCACCACCCATTCAGTGATGATGTTGAAGACTTGGTAATGAAATTATTCTCTGCCACTCTGCATGGAGAGGCTAGAAGATTGTATGATAACCTTCCAGCTACCAGCATCACATCTATGGACCAATTTGAAGAAATATTTCTTGAGAGGTGGGGTGTGAAATTGGAATATATCTAATCATTATTGAAAGGACTTGAATACATAAAACAAACAAAGGATGAAACCATCAGAGTTTTTGGGTTTAGGTTTCAGAGGTTGCTATACCAGATTCCTGAAAGACATTGTCCTGAAGACAAGTACCTCGTATACCTCTATACCAATGGGATTCTAGGGAATTTAAGCTTCCTCCTAAATAAAAAGGGTCTGAAGTCACTTACGGAAGCTCACAACATGGCCATACGAATTGAGGTAAACATTTCCTTGTCCAAAATCAATGACCATACTTTGGACACTCTCATCTTGATAAAACTAGTTTCCCTGGAAACCTCTACTAATAATCCACAAGAAAGAAGGGAACAAGTTTTTGAACAACTGGGTGAAGACGTTATTAAGGAGAAAGAACCTATGCAAGATGATGAAGTACTAGCCTGTGCTCCTCCTTCTGATGAGGCCATCTGAAATCCTTTCTCTCCCGCACAACAAAAGGACAACGAGGTTAGTTGTTTTCCATTTCAGGATTTCGATGACACCTTGTCCCATGATTCATAAAATGAGGGAGAAATGGAATCCCCGAAAGAAGTAGACTTTCCTTATTCCACAATTGAAAATGAAGAAGTAGTCCATGAGGATGAAAAAGTAACACATGCTGAAAACACCAGAGTCCTCGAAGCCCCTACACAAGAAGAAACAGTAAGTTGCCCTCCTCCTTTAGTTTTTTATGATGCTTTACTTTGTGATGAAGGAAATGAGGAGGAGGAGAATGAAATTTCAAATGTTTCAAACCCTGCATATTATGGCATAGATAGTGACATTGTTGATAACATTGATGAATTCATACATGTTGGGAGATGTAGGTGGGATATAGTTGGTTATGATTTGGATCCCATCTATGACATTGAGAGTCATTTCCAAGTGTTTCCTTTGCAATTATCGCAACAGATTACTCTTCACTAGTGGCAACAAGGAGATGAGGTTTTTACCCATACTCTCCAAAAACCCAAGGATGACCCAGGGCCTTGTTTTCCTGATGATTTTTGGTCATACCTTGAGGAATTTGATGATTTTTCCTCTGAGCATTTGGATTTATTTTATGAAGATGATTATCAATCACTACTCTGCTCGGATTTTGATGCAAGTAAGAACATTGTTTGCCTAAAGAAGGTTTCTCATGACTTTTCACTCCAGCCACCTGTTATTACTTTACCATGCTTGTCCATTAAAGGTGTAGTTGGGAAGTATATTTTTTATGTTGAGATTCCCCTTAGGAAAACCCTAGACTCCAAGGGCTGGTTGGATACTGCAAGATTGATTCATTTATCCCAATTTTTCATTTTTCCCTTGGTAGTTTGTCAGTCATCTGCTAGGTCTTTTTCAATCCCTTCCTTGACTTTAGAGCATGAGGATGTCCTAGGTAGCCAATTGACAGGACCTTTGAGTCATTTTTCTAGACCTTACAATTTTCATGACCCTTTCTTGAAGTGGATTGAGTACTTTCCTCAGAGATGGACTTGGTAGGATTTTAGCCCTCCCACCCGCCTCCATAAGTTAGAACTTGAGATCTCTGACGATATGATATATGTTCTAACCTATGTCATTTTTGTGCTTGATTTATCACTGTTTTGGTTTATGATGAAGCACAAAGGCAGGTATCATGGGACATTGTTGGATTGGCTTCACTGGTTGTTTGACTACACCAACATCCAGCTAACAGGTAAGTACAGGTAAGTATTTCACTTTGTATTCGCATTTGTGATTGCTTTATATATATGTCTATATATGCGGGGTGGAAATACCACCCCATATTTGTTATTGATGCCCCTATCGAGTTGAGAAGGTCTACAGGTTATGCCAGAGATGCTGAGGTTCTCATGTGCTCTACGATGAGCACATGTCCTTGAGTTGGAACCAGATGTTATCCCCGATTTCTAGGGATAACTAGGAGATCTTGTCTCGAGGCCCACAAGTCCTAGACATGGATTATCGAGAGCAGGATTGAACTGAGCATTTCCTTGGAAGGCCCATCCTTCTTTTCTTTCATCAAACTCGTCTTGTTAGAAACAACAACATCCATCACCATCGACCTGGTCTTGTATCAGAGAAGGCTCTTACTCCATGAGGTAATTGGTTCGGGTATCATGGTATGTGTCACTTTTGATCATTATAACCATTAGATGTATGCATCTTACTCCTTTTATCTCTAATAACTTCTTGGATCTTGCATTAACCCACTTTACCATGATTGAGGGGATTGACAGGGCGTCTTAGCAAGCTTGTACCCATAGGTTTTGGTTTACCACCGGGGGGATTTCTGAAGAGCCATCGTCCGCTCCCATCATATCATCACTTTTTCATCTTATCTCCCACTCATTTGTCCCATTCCCCTAGTCTGGGCATTAGGGTGATCTGTTTGTGGGGTTGCACCTTATCTCATGGAAAGAAGGGGCTAAAGGCCCAGAAGGTAAAAGCAACTGGTAAAAGATAAAAGCCATAAAAATGAAACCTAGAGATGCCTCGCCCAGGGATCCCCGAGAAGGCAATAAAAATCCTCTCAGCAAGAAACAAGAGGGACCCAAAGAAAAATAAAAAAACAAGACCTAGCCAATAAGATAGGGGGTCTCATCACGAGCCATCCTATTATGTTCATGGGTACCTAATAGCACGACATTTCCACTATCTGGTTAGCACGCCAGGGAAGTGACCTTGGGTTGCATGGCCAAGGGAAAGGGGGTCTCATCATGAGCCAACCTTATCATCTCTGTGAAAGTGCTTGTGGGTATCACTGTCAGCTCTGGTCACCATGCCAAGGCAATGTCCTCTAGTTAGTCCTTGAAATAAAAAGAAAAATAAAATAAAGAAAAGAAAGAATAAGGCAATAAAGGGCATGGAAAAAATTGCATCCATGACGAGTACAACTCACCTTCTACAAAGGCACCCATAGGTAATATCATGCATCCCTATCTCTCACTCTACTCGTATGTCTGGACATCCCTTATCCACATCACCTCGTTTTACATGGCTTGGATGATACCCCTTGGAGACTTTCCTTTCCTTATGGATACTAGCCCGATAGGGTGTCTTGTCTTTTTCTTCAGCCTTGTATTGTAGGTCTTTGTAATATATTTGAGCTATTGGATGATATATCAGGGTTTTTATGCATATGTCTGATAATATTAATGATGAGACGTGATTAACATTGCTATGATCCCTGTGACTAATGAGCCCATGGAGGGCAAAGTTTTTGATGTGCGGGACCATGCCCGATGGACAAGTACCACCTGGATCAGTACACATGGGGAGATGATTAGTTCGTACCTCCATGCGGCTAAAGAGCCCATCAGATGGTTGTTGAGACCCCATCAGGGGCAGAGACAACACAATGCTTGATTGATATTTTGACCCTGAGAAGAAGAAGGGCGTTCCATTAGGGACACTTTGGTTGAGCCCACCCTAGGGGGGTTGACCCACTTCCAGTGGAATGTTTCCCTTGGATGGCCCAGGATGTCACCTAGGGGCCATTGACGTCACCTTGAGCATGTGACAGTTTGACAGGGCAGCTGGCATGTGTGGCATGATTGGGAGGTCCAAAGAGGGCCAACATCTTGTCATTTTGTGTTGCATTTGACCTAAAAAGGGGCTGACGTCTCCCTCAGCAGGGATTGACGCCTTGCTTATGCTCAATTAGGGATTTGATTTGACAATTTAATGTAAAAACAATATGATTTTGGTTTGTAGCCTTGTCGGCTATTTTTAATGACCTAAATTTAATTAAAGGTCATGATACAGTATATATTGAGGAGTTTTTCCCTCATTTTGAGATAACACACAAGTCACTCTCTTGTGAGGTCTGATTTTTGCACCCTTGTTGGGGTATTTCATCTTTTAAGTGAGGTGCACTTGTTGAAGGAATGATTTTCTTGGCATTTTTGGCATTTCTCTTGAAGGAAGGTTTACAACTAGGGTTTGCAATGCTATTTCTTCATGATATGTAAGTGTTTTTTCTGCAAAAATTCTTAATTGAATGGTTGTAGGATTATATTCTTTCATTTATTTATAAATTTTGTTGATTTAAAACTCTAGGTGACAAGCACACAAGTAGGTCCTTGTTTCATGTCCCCTAAAAGAGAAATATTCAGCCATTGAAGAAGGAAGGAATAGGCTAGCCATTGCTACACTCTTATTGCTTCTTCCCTTATGCTATCCGTACCTTTTAAGATTCAAGGAGGAGGAGACGTCCCAATCCTAGGTTAACTACACCTAGGGTCATCCTGCTTCTAGGGTTTGGTGATAGGGCCTTGCCATTGCAACACTCTCCCTCACCTCACTCTCTTGTCTTGAATTATCTTTTATGCTATCCATTTTGCCAAGTTTAACCTAAGGAAGGAGGAAAGAGCACGAGGCCTTGCTTAAGCAACACCAGAGTGAGCCTCTTTCCCCTAGGGTTTTGATTATGGGGCCCTGCCATTGTAGCACTTCAGAACCCTTCCCTCTGGTCCTTAGCATATTCCCTTCAACCTTTGTACCCTCTCTTAAATTGACTCCATCTACCCCTAGGCACTGATCTCAGGTCCCCAACGTTGAAGTGATAGTGCTCAAACAACTCTTAAAACTTTTATAATTTGAAACCCTAACTAACTAACTAACCCTAATTAGGCCGACGTCACACTTGGTTATTCCATCTTGATGCAACACTCTCTATGATAAGCAATTAGATGATGGTTAAGAGCATTTATTGAGTAAGGGATTGATTAAATA
This sequence comes from Picea engelmannii, assembly GCA_009831015.1. Lineage (NCBI taxonomy): Eukaryota > Viridiplantae > Streptophyta > Pinopsida > Pinales > Pinaceae > Picea > Picea engelmannii. Next base: position 153,230 of record ML779611.1, on the reverse strand, counting down.
CATTGTTGACTACATCATCTCAATATTTATTGATGAATTGATATTTTTCCACTACTATATTGATAAACACTGATTTCTTTGATATCTATTGTTATAATTGCTGATCAATTGACATCAAATACTTATATGAAGTACTAACCCATTGAATTATAGCTTGCACATATTGTTTTTCTATTGTCTTGTTTTGGGCAGGTGTTCTCATTTGGGGCTACACTTCATTATTGGTTGTTTAGCCGGACTATCTGATCCTAGTGGTAAACTGTGAGGAGGGACTTTTCTTTGACCTTTATATCTTTTCCTCTTCAAAACCCTAGGTTACCGGGGATGTCTCCCCTGGGCCTAACCTCCCTAAATAGAAATAACCTCCCCATTGTGGTGACATTGGGTGGGGTAGGTTTCTGTTACGACAGTTTGGCCACTATCTTCTAGCCATTTGACCTAGCCACAAACTGTGCGATAACAAGGCCGTGATAAAAGCTAATTGTGTTCCCAATCCCACAAACAAAATTTTCCAAAAACTCAAGGTGAACTTAACATCTCTATTTGAGATTATGGTCCTAGGTAAACCATGTAATATGGAAAATTTAAAGTATATGGATTTTAACGTAGATTTGATAGGAATAAAGTGAGTTAACTTGCTCAACTTATCCACCACTACCATGATTGCATCATGTTTTCTAATTGTCCTTGGAAAACCAGTAATGAAATCCATGGAGATATTATCCCACTTCCATTATGGAATTGGAAACATTTGCAATAATCCTGCATGGTGCTTATGTTCAACTTTCACCTGGTGACACTCCAAACACTTGGAAATTTACTATGTGATGTATTGATTCATTCTTGTCCAATAGTACAAGTGCCTCATTGTTGTTACCATTTTTATGGTTGCAAGGATGACCTACATAGGGTCTCCTATAAAATTCATCCATGATCAAGTGCCTCAACTCTGCTAAATTAGGAACATATAGCCTATTGTTGTAAAACAACAAATTATCAGAACCAAGTTGATATACTTCATATCTTCTCCCTCTAGGTTCTTGTTGCAATCCTTCTCTTACCTGATTGAATAATTCATCTTCCCATGAGAGGTTTTTTATCCTCTGTTGGATGTCATAATCTCCCACACTTGTTGTTGATAAGTTTATTGTATGTACACTCTGACTGAGTGCATGTTCCACTTTATTTTATTTCCCTTTTATATTTTTGATCTTGAAATCAAATTCACTGATCAACTCCATCCACTTGACCTATTGTTGGAATACTAATATGGGAGAGGTGAATCAATATGAGAAATTTATACCACTTTTAACCACAATATATAAACATCAACTTTATCAATAGTATTCAACAGTTTATCATCATTATATCATCTATGATTGCTTTCAATATATCATGAGAATTCAATCATAAGCAATATCACATCAAATACACAATACACCAGTATTTATGTGGAAACCCAAATGGGAGAAAACCATGGAATTCTTTCTTATATATATATCAAGAATTCAATCATAGGAAGAAAAAAATTCCAAATTCTCCAACTGTGATTGGAAGGAGGCTACAACCCCCTATTCTCAGGATCCAACCTGAAGGAAGCTACAACTCCCTAAATTATCTAGCTCCAACCAGAAGGAGGCTACAACCCCATGAGTTCTCTAGCACCAATCGGAAGGTGGCTACAACCACCTATCCTTGCCCCATCCTGCCACCTTGAAATATAAGTGTAGACCAAATTTCACTACCACAATCATTGCCACTGTCACATTAACCTATACCCTGTCACTGTCAACCTATCATTGACCAACATGTCACATCAACCAACCTATCACTGATCAACCTATCACATCAACCAACCTGTCACCGACCAACCTATCACATCAACCAACCTATTACTGATCAACTTGTCCAACTTATCACTGTCACCAATACTCAACCAGATTCTCTCACATGGATCATGTACAAAGGACACCTCTCAACTATATGTCCAACATCACCAACACATGCTTCTACCAAGCATGTACCAAACCATCAACCATGCATCAACACCTATACCAAATCGCGCATCTACCATGCACCACAACTATACCAAACCATGCATTCATCATGCACCATAACCTGTAACATATGCCTCAACCATCAACCATGTACATCAACAATTTACATCAACACTTGTACCATACCATGTATCATACCATGTGCCAACCATGCACATCAACCATAACAAGTTTCTCTACCATAAACCATATCATGCCATACACCATATATCATTATAACCAAGATATGAAAAAAAAATGTACCTTATCATATATACCTCAACCAAAATGTACCATACATCAAATATGTGCCTTAAGTCATATGCCAAAGCTCACAAACACATACCTCAAGCATGCTCCTCAATATCACCAAGATGCAACTTCATACATGCATTACCCCAACCATGACATATACCAAATATAATGAGCTATCACATCAACCAAGTATCACATCCTATCTATTATGCAACCTCAAATTGTACCATTATCTTCAATAATGCATATCAACCCAAAACCCTCATACATGTAACAAATCACTCATATTCTACTTCAAAAAAATACTCAAGGGTATGTGTCAAATACAACCAACAAATGCACTCGTTGTCTGCCTCAACAAATATTCCTCATATAGTATGTACCATACAATCAATAATAGATCAAGGACCATATCCTAGCTCACTATATAAAACCTCAAGAGATCCCCCGGGTATAACTTAAAAAAAAACACACAATCATACCTTTCATTTTTGTAGATGACTATGTGTTGGGCTCTGAAGATGTCCTAAAATATAACCTCTATGCATCATCCAAAGGTAGGCACTGGCACAAGCATTTTACTTGTCGCCTACATAGGTTCTTACCTTCCATTTTCAATACCCATCCTCTAGAGATGCAACCCCTGCAAAGGGACAACAATCGTAACAAAAGGAACGACAATTGTTCCGTTAAAATGAACAACAAATGAAACAGAAATCGTGACAAGGGAACTGCAGTCATTATATTGGGCTGAACTAATGTTGTATTAATTGAGTTGTAGTACTTTCCCAACTATATAATTTGTCAACCTGAGGTTTGTAAACTGACGAAGCACATGCAAAGTATATGCAAGATTGAAGCAGGACTAATCTAATCTAATGTTTAAACTACAACTAAAATTGAATCATTAATCTAACACACGACTGAAATTGAATCATTAATCTAACACACGACCGAAATTGAAACACTAATCTAACATACGACTAAAATTGAATCATTAATCTAACACACGACTGAAATTGAATTAATCTAGTTCGTAAATGAAATTACTCTAAGAATGGGAAATTGCGTAAATGGAATTAATCTAGAAATGGAGAACTACATGAAGGAAAAGCAAGTACAACATGTGAAGATTTGAATGACACAACAACATATGTGAGATCTCACCAATGAAGCAATCTTATATTATAATAATCAAATCAATCTTCATAACAAAATAATGAAAGCATGAAAACCAAAACCATGAATCAAATCTAAGAATCCCTTTCTCTTTCGAATCCTAATGACGATTCTGATTCTAATTACATAATCTAACTGCATCATAATTCCTCTTCTACTTGAATCCTCTAATTCTAATTGAATTCTCATGAAGAGAGAGCACTCTCTTTTATACATGAGAGCCTTGAAGATAAGATAACCATCTCATTATTACAGATCCATTTTTCTCTCAACTTATTTCCCATTATTACAAAATACAATCCCTTAAAATCCTCACACATATCTCTCATATATCTTGGATAAGATATTCCAACCAAATCTCCATGATCTTCTCCTTGGAATGGGCTTGAATTATCTCCTCAAATATTGAAATGGTGGAGGAAGTACTTGAGAAGTCCTTTTGAATTAACCCTTCTCACATTCCTACACATTACAAAGCTCACACATATTTGAGATATATATGAAAACATGTTGATTTTCTAACATTTAATCACAAATTCCTTTTAAATACTAAAATGAATAAAGTGGAGAACAATAAGGTGAAAACCAAGTATATTTATGGAAATGATATCGTGAATGGTTATTGGGGCGATGAAATGTGAAGAATGATGAAGGGAAAGGTGAAGAAAATAGGACATTTCTGAGCCACAACATACCCCCAACTTAACTTGTTGCATGTCCTCATGCAACCATGCATGGATCTTCTTAAGAAATTTTTGGCATTTGAATGTTGGCTTTGAGTGATGATAATGGGATTTACATGAGTAACAACTGACATTTTATTATGGTTGGTTCTTGTGTGACAACCATGAATATAAATAATGTTGGTTCTTGTGTTAACAACATTCATTTCATTATTTTTTCTCTTGTTGTTGTGATAATAATTTGCCCATTTTCTTACTGGAAAATATATGCTATCAATGTGCATAAGGAAAAAATCACTAAGTATAAGAAATCCCTTTTTTGTATATGTATAAATCATGCCAATATGTATAACAATGCTTATGAAGCAAAGTGAAACAGAGTATCGTTGGAAAATAAATGTTCATAATGGTAAATGAGATGAAAAATGGAATGATGGTAGTGGAAAAGTGGAGTGATGATAGTGTATAAAGTCCCCTACCCCCCAACTTAACTTGTTTCACGTCCTTATGCAACGTGGCATAAGTCATAGAAGTGAAACGAAAAGGGAAATCGGGGAGGGAATTTTTCAAATTATTCATTGCTAGAAGTTGAGGAATTACATGATTACAGTTTAGAAATAACATACCTCCACTTACCCAAAATGTTGATGAACTATGCAATAGGAATATGGTTGATGTGATTGCTAGAGCATGGAAGATGTCACTACTATAGGATCATATGAAAGGTGATTGATTCTGTAGCTGCTACTGTCGTGACTGCTGGATCAGAGAATGTGAAGTGGAGGAATCAAAACTGCTATTGAATGAATCATGGAAAAGAGGAAATACAAAAGTGGAACTATGATACTCTCATATGGATGAAGTCATGCTGTTGTAACTATTGATAGAGTCATGAAAAGTGTATAGTCTTCACCCGCTACTAAAACTAATGGTACAATTCTAATCATGTGAATGAATGTGTCGATGTCAAGCATGAAAAGAAGTCATTGGATTACCAACCAATGATGAATGTCATTAACCAATGCAAGGCGACTCATCATTGATGTCAATGAGTGCTAAGGTACCTGAGTACATCTTGTGAAGTCCGAATGAATGAGATGATGTCAAGCCACTTGCAAGATCTGACGATCAAGGGACATTGATGTATTCCCATGATTGTCAGTGAGAGAACTTGTCATTAAGGCATGCAAGCCTCCAGGTACTCAAAATGGACTCTAGTCTATATCCTAGATAAGGTGTTGAGGTCGATGGGGCAAGACGTGTTGAACGGTGGGCCTTAAGGAATCCCACGTCAGTCAACACGAGTTTTGATAAAAAGAGTGGTAGGGCTATAAATAAAAATATCTCAATAGTAACAGTGTGTATGGCAAGGCAATGTAGTAATGGAAAGGGAGAGAGATATTTTTATTGACAAGGAAAACTGAACTGAAAAAAAATAAATAGATGTATGCAACTTAGAAAGATAGGCATGTGTGAAGTCATGAAGGATAATTCAATGGAAGATGGGCTTCAACAAAAGGATGAACAATCTGCTTTGAAGGAGAACTAGAGGAAGACAGTCATGATGAAAATGGGTTTATGAAAAGGTTTATGTGTAACTGCTATTGTCATGATGTGTAAGACGAGAATCAACTCCTTCAAGCAATTAATAAGACATGTGTTTTTTCAAAATTTTTATGATTTTTGAAAATCACGTTAGCAGTAAGATGCGATCGGTCGCGCTCTTGAAAAAAAACTTAGTACAAATCCTCCATGAAAACTTGTGAAATGTTCGAAGAAAAACATAAGATGGAGAAAGAAGTATAAATGCGATAAAGTAAAAGAAATAAGATGTGTTTTATACCTCTTGTCATGATCATTGCGTGTGTGCTTGTTTCATCGTTGCTTGCTTAGAGTAAAATCGCAGAAACATGTTTCCATATTGTTTTCAGGAATTTAAGAAAAAAAAAGTCCATTTGCAATGTTATTTGTTTTTGTTGTTTTAATTTTTATACTTTGTTTCTAATTTTTATTTTTATTTTTAAATTATTTATTTATTTATTGTTTATTATTTATTATTATTATTATGTTTAACCTAATTTTATTACATTATTTTTTATATTATTTGGTTTTTTTATAATAAAACAAAATATAAATCAAACAATATATGTTTTTTTTTGTTTTTTGTTTTTTACAAAAAAGAAATTGTTTATAATATTTTTTATTATTATTTTATTTTTTGTTATTATAATTATTTTATAATAAAACAAACATTTTATTATTATTATATATATATATATATATTAACAAACAAACAAAAACAAAATAAAAAACAGATAATTTAAATCAATCAAACAAAAACAAAAACAAAAAAACAAATCAAACAAACAAACAAACAAATAATTTAAAACAAATAAAATAAAGTTCAAACAGATAATTAAAAATAAATAAAAATAAATAAAAGAATACCTGCACTAGAAAGACACCATGAATGCTTCAACTGTTAGGAGAAAATTTGTGGCGCCCAACATCCATTCCGCCTCTACACTCCTCATATAGGATCGACATCAATTGTTCGTTCCTTTTATCCAACTTTGACCTCTACCATTGCCCAGAATTGTCAGCTCAATCTTCATGATTCTCGCCACTTTTTTGTAATGCCCACATTGGAGATGCACGAAGTCGTTCACCACCATGATCTCCATCAAATTAATGAGACGGTGTGCAGACCCGGTTATTTATGTTTGCCACGATGAGAAGCAAAACACATCCTAGGGCAACTAAAAACTGGAGGTTCTGCCACTATGAGCAACAAAACACTTCCTCGGGCAACTAAAACATACATGGCAGGCACAAAGGAGTTGCGTAAATGTAGCATAACATTCTTCCTAGAAGCCAACAATAGGAGATGGAGAGGAAATGGGAGAAACAACAACAAATTTCAATTGAGATATATCTATCTGAATTCCATTGAGCTTATCATATCCTTTCATTAATATGGGTATCTTATAATAATCGTCGAATATCTGACTTCCAACTCTTAGCATTATCGGACATGATGGGACAATGTACTAGCTCAATCTGATATCTGTTCTGTAGTGGGATTGAAACGAAACAGTTGGAGATGCCATTACATCAGCAGATTGGTTAAGGGGCCGGAATTGGAAATGCATGAAGGGGCCTAATAATAGTAGGGCGCTGTGACTTATGAATATGGTTGGGATGGGAGGAAGGGTAGAATGTGTGATGCCAAACCTTCTCCATATCATCCCAATTTGTCACAATACTGTGGTCGATTGGATATTTGAGAGATAGAATGCCACGCTTCATCACCAACATATGCATCATTCTTCCCCATACCAACCATGACGCCCATGTTCCTTGGTCTACCAATAATACTGGGAAAAACTAAATGAGGAGCATCATCCCCCGCAAATCCTGCCTTAACCATACCAGATCCATTGTCTGTCAACTTGTATTGCAAGAAGATGAAGTCAGAGTTTTCAAATGGAGAGGATCTCTTCTGAGCTGTAAATGCGCCATTTTGTTTAGGGATGACATGTACTTCGCATTTCTTATAGAGAGGTTTTCCATTGCTGCATATGATGTTGATATCACCTTCAATGTAAAGTAATGTTTCCCACCTTCATCTGAGATTGTGTTCTGATACCCCAGAAATCTGCAATTGTAGAACGCACAATGATCTCCCGAGATCCTTACCGCCACAACTTGATCGTTCGAGCTCAGATCACTAGGATCATATGAATTCTTGATTGTGGTATCCTTTTCTATGAAATATGAAGCAAGCACAGACACCGTTTCTAAGTAATATGTCCCACTGCTCGAATTTATGGTCTCATTCCAAGTGATGACAATGCTCTTGGTGCTTGAGCCCCTCAGAGTTATAAATGGCTTGTCTTTAGAAATAGTCACCTTCTCCACTCTCAAGAAAACCACAAATAATAAGTATTACACAGTAAGGTCTATCAGGACCTCGTTATTTTCATGAGCATAACAAATGGTTAGGGAAACTAACCTTCATTGTTGGTTGCACCTTGGAACCCCTTAAGAGACAGAGAATGGAACACCACTTACTTTATTATTGGAACGACATTCATGTTACCAAAATCTATCTTCAGAGCGATGTTTCTCACAACAACAATATCCTCAAACATAACCAAGGTGGTAGGGACACATAATCCTAAAGAAAAAAGCTAAGTCTCGTACTTCACTCCCATGATGCAGACTTGGCAGAGATGGGGAAGCCATTACCATGGCCTCTGCAACAGATTTTAATCCAACAGAAATTAGGTCAGAACTATTGATCTAAATTTTGGGTTTGACATTAATGATGACGGGGTTCTTGTTATTCGTTGGAACTGCATCGCTGGCATCCTGGACCGTAGTGAAATCACCTTGACCTTTCTTCAAATCCACTGTAATCACACAGGCTTTACAAGAGTTCGCAAGAATCCCCTTCCGTTTTTGAGATGAATTGCCATAGAATTTTTCTCCCAATTACTGCTACGTATTCCATGGCGTTCAGAGATCCTACCGATACAGTAGGCGGGTTCCGTTAAAAACAGTTGCAGTGCTGCAAGAAATAAACTGATGACCACTAATCCTCTCTAGTTTTCCATAAGCACGTCTGGATTAATAGCAAGCGGTCAGATTAATAGAAAGCGTGGTTGGATATTATTCTATCTGGCGTAGCTGGAAAACTAAACGGGCGTGAGCTAGCGTTGGTTCTTTAGGGATAACAAAAATTGTATCTGGGCAATATTTGAAATTGGATTTCGCCCATTGATCATACCAGACCCACAATGAACGTGTCTCAATCAATCATGTGTTTGAAAACACTGGTGTCCATCATGGCAGCCCCTTAACCCTATTTCCAATCATGATCTCTTCATTCTGTTAGAAATACACTCCAGTATATTGTTTTCAATTTTGGAAATTAGATCGCCAATCAGTGTTAAATATTGCTGCAAATCTTATCAAATCAGATTTACTCCGGTAGAAAAATCTCTTTAAATATGGATCTAAAACAGATAATCGAAGCTTGATCTTCAATGTTGTACATACACATGCAGATTCTACCGGTTTTCATCTTTTCTAAAACAATAAAATTTAATGTGACCCACTTGGTGGAGATAATTTAACCCCACTAAGATCTCCAAATTCAATTTATGAGGCAAATGAGGAAGCATATGCGTTGTTCCCAGTTGTTGGTACAACATACAGGACTATTGTATGTAAACAACTTTCATTATTGGGAGGTCGATATTCCATCGTTTGCACGCCGTCAAAACTAGTAACATCTCTGCACAATGAAATATCTCAAGCCGATGAAGACTTTCTCCAGAGTTGGCATCTATAATATGGCCTGTGAGAGTTAGAGTATAGTAAATGGGTACGTCTATAAATTTTAAAGTGAGGAGAGGAGTAGTAAAATCATTGATGGGTAGACTAATAGAACCTTGCAAATTGTTTATTTGATCAAGTTTTATGTGGTGATTTATGCACACATGATATTTTGTTGTTTGCAGGGTTATTTCCAGGCATCTACAGGATAAGGGTCGAGAGAAAAAACAAGGCGCGCAGACCAAAAATAAACGAGGCTGAAGTTTAAAACGAGAAGAGTGTGGTCATGAAGTTGTTTCAATTGTTGTTTCAGCTTGGAGTTTCTGCACAACTCAGTTTCTGCACAACTCTTGTCTTGTATGAATTGCAGACCTTCTTCATTTACATTATTATTATTATTATTTGATTTTTATTTTATATATATATTTTTTAATGTATTTACTGTTTTATTGCAAATCGAGGATGCACAACTTTTCATTTATTTCTTTTGTTATGTTTAAAAAAAAATATATATATATTTCTCAAGCTTATTAAAAATTTACCAGCAAATGGAAGACGCAAAGTAGATTAGGAAAAAATTTATTTTCATCAATTAATCAATATTCCTGAAATCAATCAATTGGTCATCCTTCTTTCTGATCCTCGTGATCGCATGAAGCGCAGAGGAGAGCATACTTTTTCTATCAAATGAAAAACTTGAAAATAAAACCCTACCTACACTACGCTAATTAGAAATGAGAGAGTTGTCATGTATAATCAAACAACCAATGTAGCCATGCATGCAACAGTAATAAATTTTTTTTATCTTTCAATTTAGCAATTGACACTCGAGAATATGTATGGGCGTGCGAAATTAGCTGCTGAAGTTTTAAATTAACAAAATAAAAAGGAAAACTAAGTGGAACTAACCTAGTACTTTCTTGAAACTAGCATTCGATCAGGATTTCGTAGGCGTAATTTGTCTTACTCAGATCATGCTACATCTCCTCACTGTCCTCCTCAACCTCTTGCACGCCTAATGATTCTTCATTAAATATGAAAGGTTCTTTGTATGTTGATTCTTCATTCGCCTCAGGAGGAGTGAATAAGCTTTCGGCTGTTGTCAAGATCTCCTCCTCCAGAGAAGAGGAGACCCTGACTTTTGCTAGGATCTGAGTAAGATGTCCCAAGTTTAAATTCATTGTTAAATCATGTTAAAAAAAAAAAATCTTACAACACCCAAATCAAAATGAAAAAAAAATTAAAAAAAAAACACTCTTGCCAAAAAAATTTACTCTTCACAGTTGTGGAAATTAAAATGTTCCTGATAGTTGGTAGAGATAGTGAGGAATCTACACTGAAGAAACTCTATGACCCTTAGAACCAACACATGTAGATCACACTTGCAAAAATTTAAACAATCTTGCGGAAATTGAAATTTGCAAAAATTGAAATTACTTCTACCTAGTTGGTAGGGAGAACATGAGGAGTCTCCTCGCATGAGCTTTTATGTCCCCTTACCAACATGTCTAGATCACACTTGCAGAAATTGAAACTAATCTTGCAGAAATTGAAATTTTCAAAAATTGAAATTACTTCTACCTAGTTGGTAGGGAGAACATGTGGAGTCTCCTCTCACAAGCTTCTATGTCCCCTTACCAACATGTCTAGATCACACTTGCAGAAATTAAACACTCTTGCATAAATTGAAATTTGCAGAAATTGAAACTAATTTTACCTAGTTGGTAGGGAGAACATGAGGAGTCTCCTGTCACGAGCTTCTATGACCCCTTACCAAGACGTCTAGATCACACTTGCATGAATTCAAATAAAAAAGAAACTAATACCTCAATCCATCGTGCTTCCCCAACAACGGTGCCAAAATGTTGGGCTCTAAAGATGTCCTAAAATATAACATCTATGCATCATCCAAAGGTAGGCGTTGGAACAAGTGTTTTACTCATCGCCTATGTAGGCTCTTACCTTCTGTTTTAAATACCCATCCTCCAAATATGCAACCCCTGTAAAGGGACAACAATCGTAACAAAAGGAACGAAAATTGTTCCGTTCAAATGGGCAGCAAAAGGAACAACAATCGTGACAAGAGAACGACAGTCGTTATATTGGGCTGAACTAATGTTGTATTAATTGAGTTGTAGTACTTGCCCAACTATCTAATTTGTTAACCCGGGGTTCGTAAATTGACGAAGCACATGCAAAGTATATGCAAGATTGAAGCAGGACTAATCTAATCTAATGTTTAAACTACAACTGAAATTGAATCATTAATCTAGCACACGACTGAAATTGAATTAATCTAGTTGCATAAATGAAATTACTCTAAGAATGGGAAATTGCGTAAATGGAATTAATCTAGAAATGGAGAACTACATGAAGGAAAAGCAAGTACAACATGTGAAGAGTTGAATGACACAACAACATATGTGAGATATCACCAATGAAGCAATCTTATATTATAATAATCAAATCAATCTTCATAACAAAATAATGAAAGCATGAAAACCAAAACCATGAATCAAATCTAAGAATCCCTTTCTCTTTCGAATCCTAATGACTACTCTGATTCTAATTACATAATCTAGCTGCATCCTAATTCCTCTTCTACTTGAATCCTCTAATTCTAATTGAATTCTCATGAAGAGAGGGCACTCTCTTTTATACATGAGAGCCTTGAAGATAAGATAACCATCTCATTATTACAGATCCAATTTTCTCTCAACTTATTTCCCATTATTACAAAATATGATCCCTTCAAATCCTCACACATATATCTCATATATCTTGGATAATATATTCCAACCAAATCTCCATGATCTTCTCCTTGGAATGGGCTTGAATTATCTCCTCAAATCTTGAAATGGTGGAGGAAGTATTCGAGAAGTCCTTTTGAATTAATCCTTCTCATATTCCTACACATTACAAAGCTCACACATNTTTGAGATATATATGAAAACATGTTGATTTTCTAACATTTAATCACAAATTCCTTTTAAATACTAAAATGAATAAAGTGGAGAACAATAAGGTGAAACCCAAGTATATTTATGGAAATGATATCGTGAAAGGTTAATGGGGTGATTAAATGTGAAGAATGATGAAGGGAAAGGTGGATGAAAGTAGGACATTTTTTAGCCCCAAGACTATGTTGTACATGAACACTATCACACATGCATGTAGCCTCTTCTCAACTTTTGCAGCCTGGTACAAACCCCAATATTTAGATATGGTTTTTCCTCACAGGACAAAGCCTTATGTATAGTGGGGTCTCCCATGACGAGCTCTAGACAACCCACGGGGGTGCCTTGCAGGACACTAGTAGTCTGACCCATGAGGATACGCTAAATTAGGGTTTTTAACAAAACCCTCACTCTCCTCTACAGTCATGATATTTTGTCATTGCTCTTCCTTTGTTGCCTTAGATTTTCACTACCTCATATATGTCAATGAGTAATTTCCAATATCCTTTCACAATATTGATATTCAATGTGCTCAATAGGTTCTAATGCAAGTCTCTTGATCTCTTATTTATACTTCCCAAGTACCTTCCTTTAGGGGATACTTTGTAATGGTTTTACCCATTCTCCATATTTTGGGGCTAACCCAATTTGTTGTTGCAACTAAATTTATTTTAATTAGTAAAACCATAAATTATTTTTTATTACTACTTTCCTTATTTAACTTCTTTTTGCAACCACTTTACCCATAATTAGTTTCTTGTTGCAACCACTTTAACTAAAAAAACTTCTTGATGTCCTTTTAGGGGCTTCTAGACTAATTAACTTCTTTGTTTACCTTCTAGGAGCTTCTAGATTATTATTTGAGGGTCCTCCAACTTCACAAAGCCATATCTCCTTAACTATGAGGAACTACATGGTGTACCATATATTACTCGAAACAACATGATGTGCAATATCCATATATGATTGTCTTACTTGCAAATGCACTGAACTTCATGTCTTTATTCCTAGATAAATTGTGGGTTCCATGACCATACCTTTGGGGATTCATGTAGACTACATCAAATGCACCCAACACATATCCTAACATCAACCTCTCCAGCAATGACAACTAACTCACCATCAATCTCAACCACATCTGTAGGGCTTCCATACTTCTCCAAGGGTTGACTTCAATATCTAAGGGTTGACATCAATGAAAATCAATTGTCTAAACCAACTATCCAACACCTATCTCGTGTTCAACCTTAGTTGGTCAAACAAATACTTCATACTGCAATGGTCTATCATCAAGACAAACCTCCCTCTCAGCAAGTAATTCCTCCACATGTTCAATACATGCAAAATTGATGTGAATTCAATATCATGAATGACATACTTCTTCTCATGCTCATTTAACTTTCATGATTCATAACTAATCACTTGTCCTTCCTCCATAAGGACTCCACCAATTCGTTCTTTGAAAGCATCAATACAAGCAAAGAAATCATTTTTAGGTTTTATCATCTTCAAAATAGGGGCATTGGTCAAAAGGTGCTTCATTCATTGAAAGCTAGCTTCACATTCTGCCAACCATACAAAATTATTCCCCTTCCTCTGTAATGAGGTAATGGGATTACCAATCTTGGAAAATCCATTTATAAACCTTCTATAATATCCCACTAATCCCATGAAATACCTTACCTCTGTTACATTTTGAGGGGCAGTCTAATCCATGGTTTCATTTATCTTTTCAATATCTACAATCACTCCTTTAGCTGAGATGTTGTGGCCTAAATACTAGATTTATTTTTTTAATAAATCATACTTGTTGAACTTAGCATACAGCTGGTGATATATCAACACTTGTAGCACCATCCTAAGATGATCTTCATGCTCTTATCTTGTCTTGGAATACACCAAAATGTTATCCAAGAACACTAAGACAAACTTGTCCAAACATTTGTTGAGAACAATGTTCATCAAGCACATGAAGGTAGTTGGTGCATTGGTGAGACCGAATTGCACTACCACAAACTCATAGTTCCCATACCTCATTCTAAAGGATGTCTTATGGATGTCCTCATCCTTGATCCTAACTTGATGATATCCATATCTCAAGTCAATCTTAGAGAAAACTACAACTCCTCTGAGTTGATCAAAGAGATCATTGATCCTGGGAAATGGATACTTATTCGTGATGGCCATACTTTTTAAATTCCTGTAGTCAATACACAAGCAAAATGTACTATCCTTCTTCTTCACAAAAAAAGTTGGTTCTCCCTATGGGGATACATTCGACCTGATGTAAAATTTATCCAACATCTCTGTAGGTTGTACCTTTAGCTCCACCAATTCTGGTGTTCCTATCCTGTAAAGTACCTTTGATGTTGGTACTGCTCCATGTAAGTTTTAAACCCGTGAAGTAAAGCATGCATATATATTCTTAATAAAAACATAAATTAATCAATGGATCATACACATAGTACACATAGATTTACACCGTAAACCCTTAACCAGGAGAAAACCATTCAACACTTCATTGTATTAATTTCACCATTCACCATACAATATATATATACAATTTTTTTAGGTCTTTTGTAGATACCAAAACCCTAATCCCTTAGTCCAGGATTAATTTAGAAAACCGCTAAAAATAGCAAAATATGCTAAAATAGAAAAAATGCCCAAAAAACAAATTTTGGGGTGCTGCCCTGGAGCTGAACAATGCCCGTAACCAGGGGGGGCATACCTGGCTCCCCCTGGGACCCCTGTAGGAAGCACCTGGTGCACATGACACAGAGGCCACTACTAGGGAGGGATTGTCAAACACAACTATTGACTCTGACGTGCCCCCACACACACATGCAAATAATGTAACACATACCCAACACTCTAGGCACAATATCTATTGAAAAGTCAAGATCTCTCTTAGGATGTAGTCTAGGAATCTCTTCTATAAACACATCTTTGAACTCCCATAACACAGGGTGATCTTCAGACTTTGACTCCTTTCTTTTTTTGAGTTAAGCCCTTGTATTGCATACATGGGGCATCCCTTTCTACTAAATTTCTTAAGTCGTAGTGTTGATATTTTTCTAACTAAAACTAGCTTCTAACTTCCTTGTAAAACTCTTACATTTCCTTCTTCATCTTTACATTCTAGTGTCTTCTCATATCAATTTAATTTTTCCTTATGAGCTGCTAACCAATCCATGCCTAAAAACACATAATATGATCCTAATGGTAGGATATTCAAGGCTACTTGAGTACAAACTCCTCATTGTAAATGGGAAATATTTTATTACCTCTACCACTTTCCTCTTTGTCCCTATGGCTAACTGAACTAACCATGCTTATGCATGTTTCTTTCTCTATAGGGAGCATGCTTCAACAACTTGAGGTCAGACATAACCAAGGTTAGATCTAGGGTCAATCAAAATAGAAATGGTTTGCTTGGGGATTATACCTTCTAGTTCCACTATGGAGGCTTGGTGGTTTGCTTGTCGATTTTCCATAGTTGCATATATCTTGGGCATGCTTCTGGATGCATCATTGAGCATAGTTTTTTCCTACACATGGAAAAGCTTCTTTTTATTGTGTTTCTTGTGAGAAAAATATCTCAACAGATGTGGTTCTCCACAAACCCAACATTGTAAAGGTACTTTCTTTAGTTCCTTTAATCTATCTCTTTCCTTCTCTACTGACTTATTTCCACTCTAAGATGGAAACTTTTCTTGATGAACACTTCTTCTTGGTTGACCAAACTGAGATCCTTTCTTAGGATTCTATTACAGAAATGATTTTAATCCCTTCTTCAAGAATCAACTTTATCCTTTCTCTTCCATTATTTAGAAGGATCTTGCTTATGCTTAGACTTATTGTAACAACACTTGGCCTTTCTGATAGTGTCTTCCAATGTCTTTGTCTTATCAAATTCAATTTTTTATTTATAGGACTATTGTTACATGTCAAAATGACTCACTTCGATGATGTCTCATTGTCATTATCGCAAGTGTCGCACTTTTGTCACAAGTGTTGCAAGTGTCGTAGAAATCATATTGTTGTCTTGCCTGTGTCTCATCATGGACGACATCATAAGAACACTTGAGATATCCTCTAAGACTAGTTAAAAGAAGGAAATATGTCATTTGGCAAAGAGTACAAACTTTTACCTTGAGAAATTACCATCATAAATGTGTTTTTGGAGATCAACACTCCTTTGCCCACTTGCAAGGAGCACTAGCACTCCTTGCCCTCTTATCAGGGAGTGTTGCAACACTCTGTGGTCCACTTTGAGGGAGCATCGAGCCGTTGAGAAAATCATGGGGACAAATCCCCCTTATCTCTAAAGACAACTGTGAAATATCAGAGTTAGTTTGGCTCGAATCCAAGTCCAATGTTGGATCTAAGGGGAGTTCGACAACTTATGGAGCAATATCCTCAAATTTTCCCAAGAATATCTAAGGTGGTTAAGTCTTTCAAAGCCTATATAAGGAGGCATCCTCATGGTGAAAGGGGGAGAAAATAATCAGTGAAAAGTATTGTCATTTTTACTATGGATCATTCGAGCAAGGGGTTGGATAGGGAGAGATTAGTGAGGATGCTACATCTGCATCTACACTTTGTAAGCACCTTGTTTTGGTCTCATTAATACATGTGCTTGGCCTGTTTCCTTCAAGATTGTGTACATTTTCATGGCCTTGTCTTTTGGATAAATATACCTTTAAACTAATCATGGTAGAAAATGAAGTATGCTTTGTCTCCGCCATTTATTGGATTGCAGGACTCGTTAAAGGACTTGTTGATCAAGTTCAACTTGGACCGAGCGAGGACAAACTTCATAAAAGGCTACTCATACTTTCTTCCTCTTCTCTATTGACTAGCTTAGTTATGTTTAAAACAACATCCATGTTCAAAGTTAGCAATTTTATGTCTTGGTCATAGGGGTCTAAGATCCAAGAGGGAATTCACCTGTTCACAGGGGATTTATCCTATAATAGAAATTGGTGACTTCACTGGGGAATCGAATCTTTCAATTTTGGTTTCCTTCCTTGGTCTTGTTTTTAGTATTTTCCCATCTTTAGATCCTATTCAGTGTGTTTTTCTAGTTTTTATATGTGTTTTAGTTTTGAAGTCATCCTACACACACTGATATTTAAAGTTTTCCTGAGTTGTTTGATTTCTGGGTCAAAAATATTCATTCTCAGAAATGAACGCTCCCCTTCCATTACATCCAGAGCGCTAGCGCTTTCTTGCGGTGATTTACAGAGCACTGCAACACTCTGGTGCCTTTATCACCAGAGCATCAATTTTATGTTATGTTGAAAAATTTTCGGATACATTTTTTGGGTGTAATTTTTGGTTTTTCTCCTGCTCAGGACTATTGCTATCAATATGTGTCTTCTGTAAAGCTTGAAACCATTTAATTTCCAAGGGTTTTTGATGTTTTGTTTGGTTTTAAAAAGATATTAAAAGCACTCTTCCCTATTTTGGAATCACTCTTCTTCTTTGAGATACAGAGTCGACATGATACCTTCTCATTTATCTGATTGTATGAAAGTTGTTACAAGGAGGTTCAAAGATCCGTGTATTGTTCCATTTGATATTTGAGTTATCTTTCCAAGCAATTCCTCTTGTTTCAGTTTTGGTTTTCTTTTTGAAAATTTGTCTTTGTTTTTGCTTCTTATTTGATCATAATGAGAGTGTGCTTTTTGATTATATGACGTTTTCTTCCAAATTGCTTACAACTTGCAAAGAATGAAATATGGTTGGCATAAGAAGATTTTAATGCAGATGATTATAATTCATATTTAAACAAAGAGATATATTTTTACGATTAGATTTTGGATATTAGGATCATTTTCTGAATAGTTTGGCATTGAATTGGATTCTTGATTGAGAACAATTGCATGAAGTCTCTGCATTTTTTTGTTTGATAGTGAAAAGGAAAATTTCTTCTCCTTCCCATAAATAGAAATTCATTGAAAGAAAATATTATTTATCATTTTCTTATGCATTTTTGGGAATCGAGTTATAATATCATCAGTTTCACTCTCATTCACCTCTAAGTAAAGAAGATCCACAAAAATCAATGCTAATTAAAATCAATCTAGAAAATGTTTCTTTTTTAGATTCCTCCACCAACATTAGACTAGGATTAGCGCTTTGGATTAGGCTGTGAGCACAACTCTCCAAATTTTTCAAAACAAACATTAGCATCTTGCGATAGGGAGAGAAAATCTAATTTTCGTATAAGCTTTCTGGTATCCCCCTCTCACACAGGGGTTATGCACGAGGTCATTTTTGGGAGAGTTATGGAGATTATCCCTCCATGGTTTAACCTTTCGTAGTAGTCATATTGTATATTGGGGGTTCTTCTTGAGGCTCAAATTTCTTCCTTTGGTCTCCGTTCTTTGTGAATTTCAAACCCTTTCGGGGTCCTCTGGAGTTCTACCGGTCCACTTGTCCTCAGTTCTCTCAAAGGATTTCAGACTTGTTATCCTGCCCATACGTTTGGACTGGACTATCGACTGTACCCGCCCAGGAGATGACTGTGAGTTGGTGTCCTTAGTAACCATAATCTTTAGGGTCTTTACACAAGGTGACGGTGAACGAAATTCTTCATTGTACCTGGAACATACAGTGGTCAAACTCACTCGGGCTCCTTGGAGGGTAAATCCACGATTACTGTGTGGAAGCTTGCACCAAGGCATAAGTATGTTAAGAAGATCACCATCATAACTATTTCACCTACCCATATCCTAGCCCCTTCTTGAATTGATCATGTGATGTTTTATTTCATCACCAACTAGTACGGTCATCGAAAGAAGGTTTTTTTGCTTGTTGGTATTCCTAGATTTTTGTGTTGTTGTTTTAATAATTCTTCAAAATTGAGCCTGTAGATGATAAATGTCTTCACCAATCATGTAGGATGCAAGGGATGCCTCCATAAGAAGGCTACCAACCCTTACCTCCTAACTCACCAAAAGACACCTCCCATGGAGAGGTAGAAAATCTTTCTAACGTTGGGAGTGTTGCTACTCCTTTGTTAGAAAATTCGAAAAGAGCCTTGGTTACGGCTGAAAATATCACTCCTCACACTACACCTATTTCAGAAGCTCCTATCAAACCAATCCTTCTTTGATTGGAATCGCTCGATAACATTATAGAAGAAGAGGTCCCAGTTTTACCTGAGAGTCCAATTATCGAGACATATATGGGATCCACAGAACCAATTTTTGGTGATGACTATAAGACCCCCATTTGTCCTACTACCACAATAGATACACATCACACACTTTATTGTTTTGTATGGAGGACTCCATTGGGACATGAACTTTATGAGAATTTTGAATACATTCAACAACCTCCTAATCCTCATGACACTCCTGTTGTTGAGGCAGGACCATCCGATCAAACTATTGATCACCCCATCAAACAAGTCATTGATCCTACTATTATGTCATCACAAGTTCATCTCAATGCTAAATTCATCACCTCTAATCATACCCAAGGAACTTCAACCGCTACTCCTACCTTTACACATTTTCACTCTACGACCCCTCAGGTTCCACAGGACCCTGTTGGAACCTCTTTACACCAGAGAATGCAGACCCTTTCCAGATAGACACAATCAACTGTGGGACACATTTTTACTGGGGGGAAGCCACTATCTAGTGGACTGATCCCTCTCAGAGGACAACTATCCTATAGCGGTCCTACCCCTCCAGTGGGACAACCACCTTTTCATGTTCCTTCCAGTGGACAACCTCCCTTTACTGGTCAAACCTCGGTTGTTAATCCACCTATGGTAGGGGGGAAACCTTATTTTGTCAGAAAACCTTCGTAATCATGGGGAGTATATTTAGGAGGCATGTTTAATCAACCCTACACTTGGGGTAAATCATACCATAACCCACAAGGAGGAGTGTCAAATCTTGTTCCTTGTGGAATATCTTACAGACAACCTTATCTGGGCATCCCAAATCCCACATGGGGTCCTCAAGGACAACAAATTTATCCTCTCCAAGGGTCTAATGTTTATCCTTCCCATGTGGCTAATGTATATCCTCCTCAAGGACAAATTGTTTATCCCCCTCAAGGAAAAATTGTTTATCCCCCGCAACCAAATCAACCAATTTACACCCCTCAGAATCCACCAGGTTTTCCCCCACTCATGGATGTTCCTCAATAATAATCGAATCCTATTTATCCTGGTCAACAACAACCATATGTAAGAGGGTATACTGGATACAATTACCCATCTCAACTAGTTTATGGCACTACTGGTGTCCCTATGCCACACCAATATCACCCTCAGGTTAACCGACAATTACCCTTCCTTGCTACTCTGGATCTCCCAGACTTGTCTCGGTTGACCAATGATTTGATACTGCATTTTCCTTTTTGGCCAGTGATTCCTGCTAAATTACTTTCTGGCATCTGAAATTTTGATGGTAAACTTAGAGAAGACCCAAATAACCATGTGATGACATTCCATTTATGGTGTTCATCAAACTCATTAATGGATGATTCTATATGTTTACGTCTCTTCCAGCACACCCTTACAGGTTCAATAACCAAGTGATGCATTGAACTTCCATGAGGTTCTTTTCAATATTTCTACTCCCTCACCATGGCATTTCTCATGCACTTTCAACTACCCATCCGTTACAAGACTAGTACTGAACTTTTGACCTCCCTTCGTCAAACCAAGTCTGTGCATATCTCTAATCACATTCATGAGTGGATACGATGGCAAAGGTTGATCAAAAAAATCATTACTGACCAATTATTGGAAGAATGGTTCACTAAATCTCTGTTACCCCCGATTGATCGTGACATCACCATGGGCAGTGTAGTCACCGAGGAAGAAGACATTTCCTGGGCTCAGTACTTGGATTTGGTTTCTTCACAATCCGGTACTTTGTACGAGTTGATTCCAAATGCTACCCGTGCCACTACTGATCCATCCAAACCTTCATCCACATCACATGCATATGGAGTTATTGGCACCATCAAAACCCAATCTACATCACAGTCGACTGGAACAATAAATCTCTCTATTTCAGTGTCCATTCCAAGTTTGACCTCACTCTCCTCTACCTCCCTCCCAACTCAAGTCTCTGAGGTGAATGCAGTTCAATCTTCCCCTTCACAACAATCCAGAGGTAAGAAGAAGACAAAAAATAAACCCAAAAAGAATGAAAATAATGAACAACCCAAAACCCAAACTCCATCGCCTGCTACAGAAAAGAAACCACAGTGGAAACCAAAATTCCCATGTCTTATTTGTGGTGACGACCATTACACTCGAGACTGTCCACATCGAGATGAAGTTGCAAAAATTTTCAAAGGGATTCCCAACCCATTGTGTTAACACAACCTTTTCCTCAACAACAATCTATGGTTTCTCAAGGACTTGCCCCCACCACAGGGGGCAACTCCAGCCGCCCTCCTAATGATGAATCCTCGACAAGTTCCCATATTTATATGTTTAATGGGATTGAATTAACCAATCAAACTACGACATATGACACACTAGCTAAACCTGAAAAAGAAAAGGTCACTAACGATTCTTTACCAAATTCATCTCCTGCCTCCATTAGTCCTCCATTTGTTATTCCTTCATTGGCTCATTTCATATAGAGAAACCTACATTTGACTCTATATTACGCCCTCCCAAGAGCACCATCCGTAAGTCTACTTTCAATCCTAGTTCGCATGCCACCCAAAACTACAACATTGTTGAAGATTTTGCTCAAGCACCGTGTGCTATGTCTGCGCTGAAATTTCTACAACACTTCCAATTCAACGTAGAACGATCTTGGCTACCATTGGCGCCATTGATCCTGATTTGTCCAACAATATCATGTTTAACCTGGACAATTTCAAATCACAACTTTCTCACCAACTTGCTTTTCAAATTGATGTTGTTGTTCACAACCAACACATTCACTGCACTATTTTGGATGAGGGAGCTTCCACTTGTGTCATGTCTTTAGCTTCTTGGAAAGGATTAAAATCACCTGCACTTAACCAATCCCCTACAATGTTGCACACATTCGATGGGCACAACTTTCATCCTCACAGACTCTTGCAGTCCTTAGCAGTTCAGTTGGGTGGAAAAACCATCTCTGTTGATGTCAAGGTAGTCGATGCTCCCCTTGATTACAACTTGTTATTAGGAAGAAGTTGGTTTTATGCCATGAATACTATCACTTCATCATTGTTTCTATGTGTGCAATTCCCTCATCAAGGAAAAATTGTCACTATCAATTAGTTATATTAATGTACACCCGACGCTCATGCTCCCACCACCAACAATATTCCTTTCTTGGGATACCATAAGATCACGTATGAAAGTGTTGTTGTAGGTATTTTGAAAGAATCTACTCTTATGGGTACTTTCCCTGCACCACTACCTTCTACCACACAACATATTGTCACAATCAATATTATTTCGACTATGGCCTATCAGTATTTAGAATCATCTGATCCTTGTCTTGTGCCCAGTCTGTCATAGTTCGATGCACTAGGTGACACTATGCCATTTAGTCCAGTCGAAGCCTCATACGTTATTATTCAATCTGTCTCTCCCTCCACGGATGACCAACATCTATTGGCACCCGACACTTATTCGATGCCATCTTGGTTGAACTCGTCTTCTGCTTTTGACTACATTTCCCAGATTTTTCCTTCAGATGAATCCATTATGGAAATGCTTAGCATTTAAAAAGTACCTTGGGATGACAACCATCATCGATCCTCTTTTCTTCCACCTCTTGAAGAAATTCAAGAAGATATAGACTCTATCTTCCGCCCCGATGTTGTTGATTCTCCACAATATCCTATACTCACCCAGGATACTATTTTTGAGGGGAATTTAGGAAACATCTCTTATATGGTTGTTATTGATATTTCAATCAAGGAAGGTGTCGTAGAACATATTAATCTCGATGCTAATTGTTCGTCCGAGGAAGTGGTTTCTTACAATGCTTTATTTAAATAATTATGCGATGTCTTCTCTTGGAGCTATGAGGAAATTCCAGGGATCGATCCTTCCATCATTGTGCATGAAATAAAAATCTACCCAGGCATTAAACTTGTTGACAAAAACTCTTCCCAGTTCATCCCAAGAAAATCATGGCCATAAAGGCAGAAGTTGAGAAACTATTAAAATCTGGCTTCATCTATCCTATCCCTTTGACGAAATGGGTTTCTAACATTATTACGGTCACTAAGAAACAAGGAACCATTTGTGTTTGCATTGATTATAGGGATCTTAATAAGGCTTCTCCAAAAGACAATTATCCCACACCCTTCATAGACCAAATCATTGATAATTACGCTGACAACGTTATTTTCTCTTTCATGGATGGATTTTCGGGATACAAATAAATTGACATTCTACCCCCTGATCAACATAAGACAACCTTCATATTCATGTGGGGAACTTTCTCCTATCGGAAACTACCATATCATCTAAAAAATGTTGGTGCTACATTCCAGCAGGTCATTTCATATGCTTTCCATGATCTCAAACATATTGTAGAACCTTACCTTGATAATTTACCTGCCCATTCGTCCAGTCGATCAGACCATATTGGTCACTTACGGGATATTTTTCTTCGATGTCGGTTCTACCGTATTCGTTTGAATGCACACAAGTGCATATTTGTTGTCGAATCAGGTCGACTCCTCGATTTCGTTGTCTCCAAAGATGAGATTAGGGTTGATCCCTTAAAGATTAAAGCTATCCTTGCTTTACCTCATCCTAATAATCTGACCCAACTACAAAGTTTGCAGGGGAAATAAAAATGTATTCACCATTTTATATGTAACTACGCCGAAATTACCAAAGATTTATGCGATTGTTGCAAAAAGACACTCCTTTCATTTGGGATGACACTGCTTAATGATCTTTTGATGCTCTTAAGCATGCATTGACCAATACACCTCTGTTGCATCCTTCGAATTATGCACAAGACTATGTCCTTTACTTGGCGGCCTCTACTTCCATTATTGCTATGGTGTTAGTTCAAGAGGACCCTAACGGTGACGAACATGTGATATACTATCTAAGAAAGAGTCTATCCGGTCCCGAGCTCCGATATTCACATGTTGAAAAGTTGGCTCTAGCAGTTGTCATTGTTGTCCAAATAATTCACCATTACATCTTGTTACGCACTACCACGATCATCGCGGACTCAAACCCCATGTATCATATTCTGACACATCAAGTCCTTGGGGGAAAATATTCCAAGTGGATCGTTATCCTTTAGGAATTCGATCTCGAGTTTGTCAGGTCCAAAGTTAAAATATCCTTGTTGTTTGTAGAACTTATCTGCAATCTTCCCCATGCTGATGAAGATATTGAGCCCATAGATTCTCTTCCTGATGAATCTATTTTCCTCATTAGCACGTCCGATCCTTGGTATGGATATATCCTTCTTTATCTTCAAACCTAGCGTTTTCAACTCGATATCTCCTGCGAAGAACATCGTCGTATTCGCCACCATTCTAGACGTTACTTTGTCATCGGTGACACTTTGTATCGTCATGGTATTGACACTATCCTACAACATTTTTTAACTCATGAAGAGGTTGAACGTGTCCTTAATTACTGTCACCTTGGAGCATGTGGAGGTCACCTTTCTAAGATGGATACAACTCAGAAATTTTTATGTGTTGGTCACTTTTGGCCCTCTATCTTCAAAGATTGTACTGAGGCTATCAAAAACTGCCCACCTTGTCAATATTTTCATAAAAAGGCACACACCCACCCCTCTCTACTGCATCCTGTTGTCACTATCGACCCCTTTGAAAAATGGGACATTTAGTTTATGTAGTGTAAGCCTACCTCAACCGAGGGGCACGGTCATATCATCATTGTCATTGATTACTTCACAAAATGGGTTGAGGCTGTGCCTACTTTTCTTAATGATGGTCGTACTGCAACTCTTTTTATCTTCAACCACATCATCACTCACTTTGGTGTTCCACAATCCATTTTCATTGATCACGGTTCACACTTTCAAAACCAAATGATAAGTGAGTTATATGCCAAGTTGGTTTTTTTCCATGAGAACTCATCCCCTTACTATCCTCAAGAAAATGGATAAGTTGAAGCTATCAACAAGGTCCTTAAAACCATGATTCAACGCATGGTGGGGTAAAACAAAACATCTTGGCATCTACAAATTTTCTCTGCTCTCTGGGATTACCGCACCTCAGTGAAAATGACTACTGGATTCACTCCTTTCTAGTTAGTATATGGCATAGAAGCAGTATTACCAATTGAGTGTGAAATTTCTTCGTTGAAAATCAAAGTAGAACTCCTACCTCACACTTATGTTGAAGAGGAGTGTCTCCTATATCTGAATATGTTGGATGAAACACGTCATGATGTTTCTCTCATTAACGAGACGTAACAAAAATGAATGAAGAGTCAATATGAAAAATTTGTTCATCCTCGTACTTTCGTAGAAGGAGACCTAGTCCTCGTTTATGATCAGGCTCACGATAAGTTAGGGACAGGAAAGTTAGAACCTATGTGGCATGGTCCTTACATTGTGAAATCTGTACTACATAGAGGTTCCTATGAGCTAGTTAACTACGATGGAATCTCTCTTGGTGAACCTCGAAATGGGATTCACCTTAAAAAGTACTATGCATAGAACATCTAGCATGTGTGATTTTTACACTATTGTACTTTAGTTTTGGTGTGTCTTTTTATTTTACATGTAAGAGTTTTGTCTTAGCCGCTTATACTTTGTCTTGTGATTGCATGTGCATATGACATCTTCCTTTCCTATCTTTGTTGGGTTTGCAAATGGCGCTAGTCGACAAACCCAAAATATTGATTTTGCAGCTTGGGTCATTTACCACTTTGATGAGTTAGTGAGTTCAGGAGGCATTTTTCTAGGATAGGCAACCAATAACATGGCAGAATATCATGTTGTCATTGGAATTTTAACTGAGGCCTCCTACCTAGGTATATCTCGCATAATCATTAACCTAGACTCTCAACTCGTGGTTTGTCATCTTAACTAGGTCTAAGCCATTCACAATCCTATCCTATTGTGTCTCCACCTACGAGTTCTTCGTCTTGAAAGAATGCTTGAATTTATAGAATACAGACACATACCAAGAGGACTCAACACAATTTCTGATTCGCTAGCAAATTATATTATGGATCGGTATCTCGCGCATAGATGAATTTTTTATAAAGAAAATAAGTCATTTAAAACACGTCACATGTAAAATAAACGCGTCACACAAAGATTATCTGCAAATATCATTGGCTCCACAAAAAACTCAGATATGTATATATATACTACATAATATAAAAGTGTTTGGTTACATAAAAAAATGTACATAGAAGGGAAAATTTTGGGTCCTCATGCCCATGACATCATCATACAGACTACACAAAACATCAGGAGAATCCTAATCCTCCTGCACCACATTGTGCTCTGAGTAGCACACCATTGCATGAGCTACTCGTCTAAGTAAGTAGTTCAGGCTCTCAGGAACCCCCACTGTATGTATCGGTAAATGCAGGGGTACATCTTGCATCCTGAGAGGAGGGACACCGATCGTAAGACCACAAAGGCTTCTCTCAACCTCTCGAAGACCCCCCACTGCTACCTCATGCTCTACAACTATCTGTGTGTCTCCATGACACCCTATTGATGACATCTCTACCGGACATGTTGCACCTCTGTCTGCATGGTGAAACAATACATTTGTTAAAAACCCCTCTAGGTACACATAAAAACAGTATAAACTTTAAAATCAGAAAACACTTGACAAGGTCTTTGGTTTCATACCCGACGCATCCCAGTCTATTCCATATGGAAGTACCAGGTCCATGCTACCCCGAAAATCTACTCCGACATATGGAAAGTCTTCAATGACAATGAATTGGCGTCTTAACCAAGCAAAGAAGTCATATGTGAATTTAAACTTCGAATCGATTCCCAACCTTGGAGACAAACTTGTCCAACATTCCATGTGTGGTTCACCCACCGTCTACACCATCAACACTATCTATGGATGCATCTGTGGGATTCACTCTAAGAAGAACAAAACCAAGAAGGAACTGTACCCAAATTGTTTTTGTTTCCCGATCCTGCATTTTTAAATCTGATCCTTCACGTTGTGAAGGAAATCTGCGCTCCATTTAAACAACCTTGGCTCCATGCATTGTAGAGCATAGTCCATTTGGGATCTTGAAGCCAAATGTGCACTGGGACTACCTGCCAAATTGGTGATGGAAAATAAGATGGATCAAAGAGGAAAATATCTAACCTCTTTGATCACGATTCAGCCTCCAACCAATCGCGATCCCGAGATGCAATGATTTTCCATATACTCTTTGGAAGGCACTAGAACTGCCTATTGTCTGGATAAGATGATAGGGGATCCTCTCTTTGAGAGGTCAGTCAAAAAATATAGATCCTCTAACTCAACATTGAGCATTCACGACCCAATTTGGAATTCCTTTTCAGCGGTATTCCACAACCCAACCATATACTCAAGTAAAAGGACTTCTTTTTTCATCTTCTACAATTTAAAATACTTGAGGAGGCCAAAATTCCTCAATGCATCCCTCGCTTGGGGGTTTTGTAATGAAGCTATGTCGTTGAGCTCGTGCTCACGCTCCTTCCACTCAATCATGGATTTTACCAATGCAAACTGCAAGCACAATCAATTAAGAGCCATTAATCATCTCATTATAGCAATTTTTTTGGTAATTTTAGCTTAAAAATCAATTCATTTTTTCATTTTGCGTCGGCGCTCCCTTATGTGCATACACAGAGCACTAGATATCCCATGGAGTGCATACCAGAGTGTCGAAAATACGGTTGAATCTCCCCTTAGCCCTTTGACGGAACATCAATCTGTTTCAGCGCCTAAGGCTCTCTAGGGCATAAAAAATGAAACAAAAAATTACCTAAAATAAACTTTTAAACCGTATAAAATTATTGGAAGGTGTTAAGGACCAACCTAATCCGAATGGAATTAGAAATGACTAACTGTAGCTCCAACGCCAATGACTTCAAAATTGCTCTACAAAGTCAATTTTTCCACTGCTAGAATATTTTGGCACAAATGAAATGGTAAGAACATTTTTTAACCCTATTTCATTGATATAGACTTCATTTTCACTAACCTATAGGTTATTTTGGGTTTTAAAATCATTTTAGAGATATCATTAATACCTTGGAATGAATATTTGTCATCACTCACAGGTTTCGAAGAATATTGTTCCATTTAACCTTGTCACATTAACGAGCATGGTCTTAGTTACTTCTCACGCTCGAAAAAACATGAGAATGCAACCGAGTAGACTTTTATCTCTTTTTCAAACTAACATGGATATACGGAAAAGGAACCCCCTTGAGTCATATTTAAGTTATTTTCAGACTCTCTAAACATGAAAAACAAATGATTTTGCCTTCTCTAGACTCGTTAAAAGATTACACATTGAAGGGAACATATGGGACCGAACCCTTACTTCTTCCGGTTCGTTAAACAAAAGAAGAGGAAATTACTGAAGGTGAGTTATATAGAGCATGTTTTATCCTCCTTGAACTCATAAAAATAAAAATAGGTACTCATCTATCTGGATGGGGGAAAAATTGAAGGAAGCAAGCCAAGCAATTTTTGGAAACATTACAGGTCACGCTTACAGTCTCCCTTGAACACGACACTTTGTCTTTGCATACATTTTAATATGCAAACCCTTTGCACTAAACCAATCCTCTGATTTTCTTTACTCCTTTGGGTCACCCGATGAAAGTCATAGTATCCACTACATCATGTTTTGGTCCATGTCGTGTTTCTATTGTTTGTGCCTCAATGTTCAAGGGAAGTATCCGCCTCGAGAGTAAACCATCACAAATTTCTAGTTTCATTACCCATGTCAGTCCATACTCATTTTATTCACCATCTTGCATCTCTATGTCAGTTTTGTGTCGTTGGTGGGGAATACATCAAACCCCCTCCTTCGACGAGTCTTTTCTTGTTGACTTCAACACATCATCCAGGAACTAGACTTAGAAACCAATTAGTACCTTGGGACATGCATGCCTCAATGGAAGGTCTCCTCACTTTCGACAGTGAGTTTATATCATTGATATCTGATCAATGATTCCACGAATGTTTGACTTCGACTCATCTTTTCACATTCGTTGGATTGTACTAGGGTATCTTGGGAGTCATTAACATCAATGGTTATTTCCCTTGCACTTGTTAAAGGTTTAATTTATTGACCGGTAATCAAGTAGTTTATACCATGTTTGACATCAAAACATCTATTCACATGGTTAGATTCATGCCACATCAGGATCGGTAAGAAGACCCTGGGTTGAGTGATCGCTCTGATATCTACTTTACCTAGGATGCGAAAGGAGATCATTTGAGTACATTGATATATAGATTGTCACATAGATACACTTTGTATTCGTTTGTGGCTATGTTTTGTCATCTCGTCGATCCACTATGTAATTCTCATGGCTGTGATTAGTTCATGTGATGGAAGTATGGAATTACATTGTATCTTTGGTGGCTATACCCTTCATTCAATATGATTATGGATCCGCAGTGTATTTTATGGTGGCCATACCTTGAAAGTCCTTTATCACTCAATCATACGTATGCCTGCCTTGGGTTTGAAACATGTCATAACATTTTTCTGATGGTTGTTTTCATCTTCTACCAGGTTCTTCGAGTCCATACCCTTGCCTCGAAAGAGTCTACAAAGTATTTCAGTCATCATTTTCCGTCTTCTAACCTCACACTTTGGGGGGCATTCTGTTACACATCAAAATTACTCACTTTGATGATGTCTCATTTTCATTATCACAAGTGTCACACTTTTGTCACAAGTGTCGTAGAAATAATATTGTCGTCTCGCCTGTGTCGCATCGTGGATGACATCATAAGAACACTTGAGATATCCTCTAAGAAAGGTTAAAAGAAGGAAATATGTCATTTGGTGAAGAGTACAAACTTTTACCTTGAGAAATTACCATCATAAATGTGTTTTTGGAGATCAACGTTCCCCTGCCCACTTGCAAGGAGCACTAGCGCTCCTTTCCCTCTTAGTAGGGAGTGCCGCAACGCTCTGTGGCCCACTTTGAGGGAGCATCGATCTATTGAGAAAATCATGGAGACAAATCCCCCTTATCTCTAAAGACAACTGAGAAATATTTGAATCAGTTTGGCTCAAATCCAAGTCCAAGGCTGGATCTAAGGGGATTTCCACAACTGATGGAGAAATATCCTCAACTTATCCCAAGAATATCTAAGGTGGTTAAGCCTCTAAAATCCTATATAAGGATGCATCCTCATGGTGAAAGGGGGAGAAAATAATAAGTGAAAAGTATTGTCATTTTGATTGTGGATCATTCGAGCAAGGGGTTGGACAAGGAGAGCTTGGTGAGGCTGCTACATCTGCATCTACACTTTGTAAGATCCTTATTTTGTTCTCATTAATACATGTGCTTGGCCTGTTTACTTCAATATTGTGTACATTTGCATGACCTTGTCTTTTGGATAAATCTATCTTTAAACTAATCATGGTAGAATAGGAAGTATACTTTGTCTCCATCGTTTATTGGATTGTAGGACTCGTTAAAGGACTTGGAGATCAAGTTCAACTTGGACTGAGCGAGGACAAACTTCGTAAAAAGGTACTCATACTTTCTTCCTCTTCTCTGTTGAATAGCTTAGCTATGTTTAAAGGAAAGTCAGTGTTCAAAGTTAGCACTTTTCTGTCTTGGTCATAGGGGTCTAAGATCCAAGAGGGAATTCACCTGTCCGCGGGGGAATTTTCCTAAAACAACTATGGCAATCCACTGAGAAAAAATTGTATCCTTAATTTATCATCCTTGAGGTAAGGAACATACCTCAGTAGCTCAAAAAATATTTTTTCATATGCATCCATAGTAAGTTTTCCCAACTTATGCTCATGGAATTCCTTGATTTTGTCATCAAAGCACTTCTCCAATAGGTATGTTTTTCTGAATTATTTCTCAAACTTCTTCCAGGTCAACTTTATTTCCTTTAGTCCTTTGACTTCTTTGATATCCTCCCACCAAATGGAGGCTCTTCCATTCAGATTGAAGATGGTAATCTTCACTTTTGTGTTGTCTAAGTAATTATGTACCTAAAAATACTTCTTCAAACCCAGTAGCCAAGCCTTGGCTTCTTCTCCCTTCTTAATTTATCCACTAAAGGAAGGTTTCTTACCCTTCTTAAATTATTCAAATAGAGAAATCTATAAATGTATCTTCCTCTTCTTCCTAGGAACACTCAAACCAGTGTCATTGTTGGAGATTTCCTAGGAAGTATACTTTCTACTGGAGGATTCTATGGAAATGCTTCCACCATATCTTCCCTTCCTTGCATCTCGATGCCTCTTCTTGGAACAAATCCTTCTCACGTTGTTATCGGTTAGTCCATTCTTCTGGGCATATGAAGGGGTTTTCAAAATATCCAATTTTTTCAACTCTGCATTTCTAGGGACTTGCTACAGATCCTTCTAGATCTCATACAATCTCTGTAGTAGCACTGCATTCATATATTCTTATTTATCTCGAGTTCTCATGAGCCTCTCATTGTTTTCCTTCAAAATTTTGACAGTGGCTACCAAATATGGAGCAGTGTCTCTGGCCCTCCAACCATTAAACTCATCATCTATGAAATGTGAGGTGTCTTCCATGCTACATTGTACCATTCATCTCTACTTTCCTTTCAGTGTGTCCTACGTGTTGAAACAACAAACCATTATTTTCCTTTACATTAATCCATTTTATAACATGAATTCTTGGAAAATCAATATTTTCGTAAATAGTCAAATAGTCTCGGTGACCCATTCATTCCT
Organism: Picea engelmannii; assembly: GCA_009831015.1. Lineage (NCBI taxonomy): Eukaryota > Viridiplantae > Streptophyta > Pinopsida > Pinales > Pinaceae > Picea > Picea engelmannii. Next base: position 120,898 of record ML779611.1, on the reverse strand, counting down.
AGAGTTTGAAATCGACTCTAATACCACTTCAAAACACACCCAACCCCCTAATATCACTTAGGTCAGTGGGATTATCGAATCTCTTGTCAATCTTCAGGGTAAGAGTTTGGTTCACCAATGTTTCACTGAGAACTTCTCTTTTCACAAGTTTCATTGAATTACCTTCTACTCATTCAATCCTAAGAACTACCAATGAAATCCCTCTACAGAGCTTGTTGTGGTGACATGGTATATGTACACCCTCAATCATATGGTTAGAATCGTTTCTCACCATTTGAGAAATGATCTGGAGTAATTCAGTCTCCTTCCCATTGGAATGCCTAATTACCAAGATCAACATCATCTTTGACATCTTCACTCTGATGGATCGCCTCATGGATCCCACTATATTTGAACTTAGAAAAAAATGGTCTTGATCCCTTTGTCTCTTAAACTTATACAACGGTTTTCAACCACCTATCCATTTATTCTTTAGGATATCAAGTGGGACTCACAATGATCCTATGGTTGAGGTTCACGCTTTCCCCTTCACCAATCAATGATCCTCCTTTTCTCTCAAAGTTCCCCACCATCGTAGTACATCCACTCTGGTTCCATGAACCACCATGACCAACTCACTTTGACCATGAAAAATTTGACTGATTCAATGGTCCTTATTCACCTCATCTCATGTTCTAAATCTGTTCGATGGTCACAACTAATTGATAGTTAAGTCCTTAGGTTTTATAACTTCATTTAAATGTTACATAAATTCACAACTGAGATCCTATGAGGTTTACTTGACATATAAAAAGTCCTTAAAATACCCCATCTTCAAACTCCTAAATTGCACCCTATCTCTAGGCCTCCGACATCCTTCCTTTTGATAGGCCTATAAGTGACATCAATGGTCACCATATCATCGTCCATTCCTCTGATAGATCAAAATTTGTTGTTGACATGGATTTCCTTCCATTTGACCCTAATACAAACTTGCACTTGACCACTCCAATGATCATGTCCTCTGACTGATGGTCAATATCTACTCACAACGTTGAATCAATGGTTAAAATTTCCTCTGAATCAATCATAGGATTTCATCTGATTTACAGTCTAATTTGGGAATGAACCATTTCTAGGTTTCTTTGAGGCCATCCTTAAGACTTTACCATACATTTTTGGACTCTCCCATTTGCTCCAAAACTGTCTAAGGCCATTTTCATTGAAGACTTGGATGAATATTTGTATATCCTGCAAAATTTTGATTTAAAATGGGTGGTTTCACAAGGCTTAAGGCTCCCTAATTACTGAGAAACTTTCCTTGGGATTCATAGCATCCATGCCAACTCTGGGTGAAGATTTTATTCATATCTTGTAATATTTCCACTCAAAAACTTGCAATCCCCACAAGATTACACCCATTATTGAAATTACACCTTCAGTGAAGGTTTTTGTCATGCAAGCCTTCCATTCCAAAGATTTGCAAAAATCACAGGGATACACCCTACCCTTGCAAATTTTTCTTGGTTACATAATTCTACCAGGTTAACGGTGAAAACAAACATACCCACTCCATTTTACTCAGGAATTCAACCATTCCTTCTATGCATTCAAATTTATTATTTTAACCAGAACGTAGCACATTTTCATCATTAATAATAAATCAATCATATCAAGTTAAAGACTTATATGTTCAGTGAAATGTATCAAACCATCCAACTAACTGAGAGAGGACACCTTTCCTCCCAACCTTAGGCTATTTTGCAAAGTTCCTTCCTACAACATTCCAAGACATGATATCCCAAGGGGATTTATTCAGCTAACTTCCAAACTAAATGGTCCAAGAATTTTAATCTCCTTCACTCTATTGGAAAAAGAAGAAGTTTCCCTCTTCCCACTAAGCCTAGGGCCTCCATGGGTTTATCAGGAACCTTCCCAATTGGATTTAATCTACACAAGGGAGTCCCTTATATTCTACATAGTCCATTGACAACCACCCTTACTAGTGTCAATTTATTTCTAGTAAGTGACAAGTCACAGTCCCCTATTGCTATTGCTCCAATCCAAATCTGGGTCTTCTCTCTTCCAAAGTGACCATTGATCTTTTAGGAAAGATTTCTATTTTCTTCAAAAAAAACTTCCCATCTTCTCTATTGCATCAAATGAAGCATGTGAGTATCATTCTCATCATTTCATCCAACCATGAGTCTACAACTCATTGTGTTCTCTATGGTCCTCGGTGAGAACCCATTGACAACCCCTCTGGCTCTATAATTTTCATTGCTTGTTTTCCTCTCTTCTATTCCTCTTCTTATGTTCTTCTCATCTAGTGTCTCCACATATGGCAGTTTTTTTTCCACCTTTGGCCTCTTCTTCCATCAAATCCTTGGGATTATCATTGTCACATACCCATTACCTAAATCAGGTTTTTCTAGTCTTCTGCCGAATCAAAAGCCCTAAACATCCATGGAGGACCTGCATAAGCTGGCTCTTTCTCTCTCCCTGCTCCCATCTGGTCACAGGTCATGATCACAGTCCGAATAAACACAGTACCTCTTTCAGGTGTCGTGCCTCGGCGCTACAGTGATGTCGAGTCGTTTGGATTAGCAACCGCCGAATCCCGACAGGGAAAGCAATCGGCCAATGGGGGCAAATCCCAATAGGGCCAGAGAACAGCCAATGAGAAACGGCCCTGTTGCACAGTTAAGTGGAATACAGGTGGCAGAGGGGGAAAATGTGACATGGTGGTCGACATGACGGGAGGGGCCCCACTTCATACGCCACACTATTCTGGACCCCCACCCCCCCCCATTAAAGGCAGAATGGCAAGGGGGCTCCGGAATGCATCCTCAGCCGTAGATCTGGGTGGGTGGACTCTGGCCATCTAGATCTGTTCGCTACTTACCCTAATGTGCGCTCGCGCCCCAGCGTAAAACTGGCATCTCTTCCTCACATCGGACAGTCGTTACGGACCCTGAGATTTCTCGAAGGAATCTTGTCCGTCCATCGGGACTTAGCCACATGCTATTGTCTCAACATTATGGATCGGGATTTGTCAAGGCAAGAGTCCGAGGTTTTGTCAGCAGAACTCCCGAATCCTCGATCCCCGATTTCCCGAAATGGGTAATCTCTCGACACGTCATCTCCTTAAATCGGACGGTCCACAACTGCTCTGGGGTTTCCACCCAGGAAAGTCCCAACCCCTTGTCGCCAGCACTCCCGATCTCATGATTCCTGGTTTCCTGAAATGGGAGATCTTACGACTCATGGCCTCCATTAATCGGACGGCTTAGATCTAACCTGGGGTTTTCACCATGGAAAATCCTAATATCTTGTCAATAGGAATCCTGATTCCGCGATTCCCGATTTCCCGAAATGGGAGATCTTACGACACGTGGCCTATGTTAATCGGATGGCTTAGATCTATTTCGGGGTTTTTTGCCCCTATACACTGGGGTCTTAACCCTCAGGTAACTCCAGACAGATCCACCGGCTGTCATGTTTTTCAGTCGAGATCTGATGGCTCATATTGGTTCCTACCTGTGTATTCTTCCACGACTCCCTGGGCGTGGAAAAGGATCCACGGTCCAAATACTCTAATGAACCTTGGGGACCTATGGTCCTAAACTCTTTGCTACCCACGAAGACATGGGAAACAAAGTGGTAAGGCATTTAACGCCCTACTTTCCCCTACTAATATAACGGTCGTGGGTGACCGCAGATTCCCCGAAGAAATCTTGTCCATTGATTAATACCTATCAGGGTTAAAGTACTTAAATTTCCAGCTTCTTCCTCCAATCTGACGGTCGTGAGGGACCACAGATATCTTGACAGAATCTTATCCATCGATTCGTTACTTCATCCTTACGCTATCTTCTCGGTTTTCAAGAGAATCGTTCCTCCTTATGCAGGGTTACTAAGGCCTTATGCCTTCACAACCGCCTTCACGGTTCTTGATGGGATTTCCAAGGAAGGTATCTCTATGGGGGGAATTACTCAGGGTACTACTTGAGGTATATAAGGATGTCATCCTCCCGAGAACCAGGCGTGAAGTCTGAATTAGATCAGTACGCACACAAATAACGAATTCGTGAGGACATAAACCATACGTAGTCTTTCCATATAAATATACAACTACTAGTACTGATCAAAACACCATACAATCATTCTTATAATGAAATCATTCACAGTTTCACATCTTATGAGCATAATTATCAGAATAAGAACATATATATATATATCAAGATGTCAGAGGCAAAACACTTGTCAGAGATAACACCAGGGGTCAAGAAACTACTGAGAGGGGTGCTTGTTTCCACCCAACTGTAGGCTTAGCGAATCCCAGTGGATTTACCACTAGCCACCCCTGAGCTGAGACCATGATGATGTGAGACTGCGTCTCTATTTTCTAGTGACCAGGAGAGAAGGTTGCAATCATTCCTCTCTGCTATCACTCACTCTGCATATTGCCAGAGTTCTCCCCTTGCGTCTGCCCCCCAATCACTTCTACCCCACGCCTTATCCTCTTGCGAGGTTGCATGTGGCGCGATTACCCTCACACTGACCAGTCATGATGGCTCTATTGATGGGTGGTTCACCTCCCCATCCCTCATTAATTCCTGAGGAGCCATCAACCTACCAGTCTGCGTGACATTTAATTCGGGGCCAGCGAGCCACTTTTGGTTCTCCGGGCCAGTGGAGTCCAAATACGGTATTAATTCTCGGTGGAAGTTAACGCCACCTTTCCAGGTTCCTTCCACCGCCATCGTGGTCTCTTTTCTGCACGTCCCCTCTCAGTAGTCCTTCAATAGAATTCATAATGTTATTCACATTTATTGACCTTTTACTCAAGGTCCATTTACATCACATATTCACATTTATGAGTTTGCCATAGTTCTTGGCTAGTCCAGTTATTTTTACAAACTGGGGGAAATAGGGTGTTACAATTCCCTCCCCCTT
>ML779611.1:71837-114756 GCA_009831015.1 Picea engelmannii | reverse complement strand
TATGCATTGGGCCAAATATTTGGCTATGTTTTTCTTCAATCCAGGCCAATAAAATTGTTTCCGGGTGGCAGTGATCATTTTCTGGTATCCTGGGTGACCAGTGTATGGTCTTTTATGTAGTTCATCCATAATGAACCTCTTCATGTCGTCACAATTTGGAATGTACAATCTATCTCTGTAAGTGAGCAGACCTCCTTCGGTCATCTGGTAGCCTTCATACTTTACTTCAGAGGTTTCTTGTTGTAGGTACAGGGTCATATATTGAACGAAGGGATCTGTCGCTTGTGCATTTCTGACTCTGTTCTTGACATCTGTCTCACAGGTACTCACTGCTGCCAAGTGAATTATTTTCATGCTTCTGCTAAGGGCATCGACCACCCTATTTTCCTTCCCTTTGATGTGTTTGATTTCAAAATCAAATTCTCTAAGGAGGGCCATCCATCTAGCTTGTTTAGCATTGAGCTTTGGTTTGTTGAACAAATACCGTAATCCACAGTGATCTGTCATAAGTACAAATTTTCTTCCCAAGAGGTAAATGCCTCCACAATTTTAAGGCATGCACTATGGCAGCCAGTTCTAGATCATGAGTCACATAGTTGACCTCATGTTCATTCAATTTTTGGGATTCATAGCAGATCACCTTTCCTTCCTGCATAAGGACTCCTCTGAGCCCTTCCTTACAGGCATTTGTGCACACAAGGAAGTCAGCTTCTGGGTCAGCGATTTTCAACACGGGTGCATGGGTTAGTAGATGTTTCAAGGTTTGAAATCTTTCTTCACATTGTTGTGTCCAAAGGAATTTTGTCCCCTTCTTCTGGAGGGCAGTGATTGGACAAGCAATCTTGGAGAATCCTTTTATAAATCTCCTATAGTATCCCGCCAAACCCATAAAGGATCTGATGTCTGAGACATCCTTTGGGGTAGGCCATTCCATGATAGACCTGATCTTGTCAAGATCTACTGCTACCCCTTCCTTAGACAGAACATGTCCCAAGTAATGTATTTGCTTCTGAAATAAGCCACATTTTCTAAATTTAGCATAGAGTTGATGCTCTCTTAGCACTTGTAGCACAAGTCTGAGATGCTCTTCATGTTCTTCTCTATTCTTAGAGTAGATTAATATGTCATCAATGAAGACCAATACAAATTTATCTAAAAATTTACTAAGAACATTGTTCATTAAGCACATGAAAGTGGCAGGGGCATTGGTTAACCCAAATGGCACTACCACAAACTCATAATGACCATACCGTGTCCGAAAAGCAGTTTTATGGATGTCTTCACCCTTGATTCGGACTTGATGGTATCCTGACCTTAAGTCAATCTTTGAGAAAGTAGATGCGCCTCCCAACTGATCAAATAGATCATCAATCCTGGGCAAGGGGTACTTGTTCTTTATGGTTACTTTATTAAGTTTTCTATAATCTATACACAGTCTAAGGGTGCCGTCCTTCTTTTTCAAAAACAGCACTGGTGCTCCCCATGGGGACACGTTGGGTCGAATATAACCCTTATCCATAATTTCTTTCAATTGTAATTTGAGTTCCACTAACTCAGGTGTGCTCATCCGGTAGGGTGTCCTAGACACCGCCACCGCTCCTGGTGCGAGCTCTATTGAGAAGTCAATATCTCTTCTCGGAGGTAGACCCAGTACCTCTTCCAGAAACACATCTCTGTATTCTCTTAGGATAGGGTGTTCATCAGGGCTTGGTTTAGCACATTTGGTTGTGTTCAACACTTGTATTGCATATAGGGGACATCCCTTTCAGAAATACTTTTTTATTTGCAGGGATGATATTTGTCTCACCGAGACCGGTTTTCAGATCCCTTGAAGGGTTATCCTTTTTCCTTCTTTGCTCACACATTCTAAGTTTTTATGGTAACAGTCCAATTTGGATTTATGGGCGGACAACCAGTCCATACCAATCAACAGATCATATGATCCCAGGGGTAATACGTTAAGGGTTTCTTGGGTGGGGAATTCACCCAACATTAACTGGCAGGCTGGTATGGCCTCTACCACCTTTATTTTAGTGCCAGTGGCTAACTGTACCAACCATGGCTTGGTTTGTTTTTGTGGACGTAGCTTACACTTATCCACAGTCTTAGGGGCTATATAACTCAAATTTGAACCAGGGTCAATTAAAACAGACACTAGATGGTTTAAAATCATACCTTCTATTTCCACCACTGAAGCCTGGTGGTCAGCTTGGTTATTATCCAAGGCTGCATAAATCTGCGGCACACTCCTTGCCACATCATTGACTGTGGTAGCTTCCTGAATGTTATAGACTTTTCGACTGTTCTGTTGTCGGTGTGGACAGTCTCTTAGGAGATGCTCTTCTCCGCAACCCGAGCATTTTAGAGGTTCTTTCTTTGGGTTATTAGTCTTTACCGGTATAGGTCCAGAAGTTTTATTTCCATCTGATGATGGAAAGTTCTGCTGGAGTAAACTCCGGGTTGGAAAGTTCATTCTGGGGTTCTTCTTGTAGCTCTTAAATCCTGAGGATTTGATCCCCTTTTTCTGAAATTTTGAACCACTCTTCTGTCTCCAGTCTCCGCAAGACTCTGCTCGATGTCCATATTGTTCATGACAATATGTTGCCTTTCGAATAGTGTCTTCTAAGGTCTTTGGCTCGTCGAATTCAATTCGGTTCTGGTATTCCTTGGGTAGCCCACTGATGAAGCATTGCACCTTCGCCTTCTCTTCTTTGATGTAGGGTACATATCTCAATAAGTCGAGGAATTTGTTGACATATTTCTCTATAGTAAGTTGTCCCAGTTTGAGCTCATAAAACTCTTTAGCCTTCTCGTTGAAATATCTTTCCGACAAATACTTCTTCCGTAAGTACTTCTCAAACCATTTCCAAGACAGGTCCTCCTCGCAGACCCCTTTCCTATTCTTAAGGTCTTCCCACCAGATGAAAGCCTTTCCGTTCAGATTGAAAGTGGCCACTCGGGCCTTCAAATTCTCTAAAAAATCATGGACTCTGAAATATTTCTTCAGTCCAAGTAGCCAGGCCTCAGCTTCCTCTCCCTTCTTTATCTCACCGTCAAAGGAGGGAGGTTTGTTCTTTCTAAATTCCTCAAATTTATGACTCTTGGAAGTCTTTTGCTTCTTCTGTTTTCTTCGAGAATAAGAACTGGTCCTGCTGCTGGAAGAGCCTTCTGAATCGCTAGCTTCCTTCTCAGTGGAATCGTCCGGCACAAGTCCTTTACCTCTGGGGTGGACCTTTCTTGAGGTGATCCTCTCAGTATGGCCACTGATATGACCATGTTTCTACACTTCGGGTTCATGTTGCATTTGTCACTGTAGGTCAGATAAGCTCTACAGTAACACTGCATTAATTTCAATTTTCTTTTCTTGTTCTTTCATCATCCTTTCATTGTCAGCCTTGCAGCTTTGCAACTCAACCATGAGACTCCTCACAGTCTCGGCTAGGTCTGGAGGGGTTCCTATCGCTCTTCTTTCGTCAGACTCTTCATCTCTATTGTGGGAGCCTTCTCCCATCTCTTGGTGAGTCACCATTCTCTGCATCTGTAAATTCCTGCGGCTGATCATCCGCTTAGGTGAAAAGACAAACGTTGATTGTTAGTCAAGAGTTAGATATATTTTTATAATCTACGCATAATTTATAATTCTTTCACATGCATACACAGTCGAGTTCTTGTTTCCAAGTTTTCAATTCTGGACAAGAGAGTTACGTTAGGGGGTTGCTCTTCGTAGGATTACTTCGAACGAAGCTTATGCGAAACTCGTTCATGAGCCCAATTAGGCCGAGTGTTGTAACCATGTTCTGATACCACTTTGTTACATACTCATTACCTAAATCGGATTTTTCTGGTCTTCTGTCGAATCACAAGCCCTAAACATCCATGGATGACCAGCGTACGCTGGCTCTTTCTCTCTCCCCACTCCCATGTGGTCACGGGTCATGATCAAAGTCCAAATAAACGCAGTACTTCTCAAACCGTTTCCAAGACAGGTCCTCCTCGCGGACCCCTTTGATATTCTTAAGGTCTTCCCACCAGATGGAAGCCTTTCCGTTCAGATTGAAAGTGGCCACTCGGGCCTTCAAATTCTCTGAAAAATCATGGAATCTGAAATATTTCTTCAGTCCAAGTAGCCAGACCTCGGCTTCCTCTCCCTTCTTTATCTCACCGTTGAAGGAGGGAGGTTTGTCCTTTCTGAATTCCTCAAATTTATGACTCTTGGAAGTCTTTTGCTTCTTCTGTTTTCTTAGAGAATAGGAACTGGTCCTGCTGCTGGAAGAGCCTTCTGAATCGCTAGCTTCCTTCTCAGTGGAATCGTCTGGCACGGGTCCTTTACCTCTGGGGTAGACCTTTCTTGAGGTTCTCCTCTCAGTATGGCCACTGATACAACCATGTTTCTACACTTTGGGTTCATGCTGCATTTGTTGTTGTAGGTCAGATAAGATTTGCAGTAACACTGCATTAATTTCAGTTTACTTTTCTTGTTCTTTCATCATCCTTTCATTGTTGGCCTTGCAACTTTGCAACTCAACCATGAGACTCCTCACAGTCTTGGCTAGGTCTGGAGGGGTTCCTATCACTCTTCTTTCGTTAGACTCTTCATCTCTATTGTGGGAGCCTTCTCCCATCTCTTGGTGAGTCACCATTCTCTGCGTCTGTAAATTCCAGTAGCTGATCATCCGCTTAGGTGAAAAGACAAAGGCTGATTGTTAGTCAAGAGTTAGATATATTTTTATAATATACGCATAATTTATAATTCTTTCACATGCATACACAGTCGGGTTCTTGTTTCCAAGTTTTCAATTCTGGACAAGAGAGTTACGTTAGGGGGTTGCTCTTCATATGAGTACTTCAAATGGAGCTTATGCGAAAATCGTTCATGAGCCCAATCAGGCCGAGTGTTGCAACCATGCTTTGATACCACTTTGTCACATACCCATTACCTAAATCGGATTTTTCTGGTCTTCTGTTGAATCAGAAGCCCTAAACATCCATGGAGGACCAGCGTAAGATGGTTATTTCTCTCTCCCCGCTCCCATGTGGTCGCGGGTCATTATCACAGTCCGAATAAATGCAGTACCTCTTTCAGGTTTCGCGCCTCGATGCTACAGTGATGTCGAGTCATTTGACTTGGCAACACTGAATCCCGACAGGGCTAGCAATCGGCCAATGGGTGTGAATCCCAACAGGGCCAGAGAACAGCCAATGAGAAATGGCCCCATTGCGTGATTAAGTGGAATATAGGTGGCAGAGGGGGAAAACGCGACACGGTGGTTGACATGACGGGAGGGGCCCCACTTCACGCACCACACTATTCCGGACCCCCCCCCATTAAAGGAAGAATGGCAAGGGGGGTCCAGAATCCACCTGAGCGTCGTTGATCATGATGAATTAATCTCGACCGTTCGAGAGTTGCACGTCCAATTCTGGACCCCCCCCCATTAAAGGCAGAATGGAAAGGGGGCTCCGGAATGCATCCTAAGCTGTATATCTGGGCGGGTGGGCTCTGGCCATCCATATCTGTTTGCTACTTACCCTAATGCATGCTCACGCCCCAGCGTAAAACTGACATCTCTTCCTCACATCGAACGATCGTTACGAACCTTGAGATTTCCTGAAGGAATCTCATTCGTCCATCGGGACTTAGCCACATGTTATTGTCTCGACAGTATGGATCAGGATTTGTCAAGGAAAGAGTCTGATTTTTTGTCAGCAGAACTCCCGAATCCTCGATCCCCGATTTCCCGAAACAGGTAATCTCTTGACACGTCATCTCCTTAAATCAGACGGTCCACAATTGCTCTGGGGTTTCCACCTAGGAAAGTCCCGACCCCTTGTCGCCAGGACTCCCGACCTCGCGATTCTCAGTTTCCCAAAATGGGAGATCTTATGACTCATAGCCTCCGTTAATCAGAATGCTCAGATCTATCCTGGGGTTTTCACCATGGAAAATCCTGATCTCTTGTCAACAGGAATCCCGATTCCGTGATTCCCGATTTCCCGAAATGGGAGATCTTACGACACGTGGCCTCCGTTAATCGGACGGCCTAGATCTATTCCGGGGTTTTTCACCCCTATACACTGGGGTCTTAACCCTCGGGTAACTCAGGACAGATCCAACGGTTGTCGGGTTTTTCAGCCGAGATCTGACAGCTCATATTGGTTCCTACCCGTGTATTCTTCCACGACTCCCTGGGTGTGGAAAAGGATCCACGGTCCAAATACTCTCATGAACCTTGGGGACCTATGATCCTAAACTCTTCGCTACCCATGAAGTCACAGGAAAAAAAGTGGTAAGGCATTTAACGCCCTACTTTCTCCTACTAATATAACGGTTGTGGGTGACCGCAGATTCCCCGACGAAATCTCATCTGTTGATTAATACCTATCAGGGTTAAAGTACTTAACTTTCCAACTTCTTCCTCCGATCTAACGGTCATGAGTGACCACAGATCTCCCGATGGAATCTCATTCGTCGATTCATTACTTCATCCTTACACTATCTTCTCGGTTTTCAAGAGAATCGTTCCTCCTTATGCAGGGTTACTAAGGCCTTATGCCTTCACAACCGCCTTCCCAGTTCTTGATGGGATTTCCAAGGAAGGTATCTCTATGGGGGGAATTACTCAGGGTACTACCTGAGGTATATAAGGATGTCGTCCTCCTGAGAACCAGGCGTGAAGTCTGAATTAGATCAGTACGCACACAAATAACGAATTCGTGAGGACATAAACCATACGTAGTCTTTCCATATAAATATACAACTACTAGTACTGATCAAAACACCATACAATCATTCTTATAATGAAATCATTCACAGTTTCACAGCTTATGAGCATAATTATAAGAATAAGAACATATATATATATATCAAGATGCCAGAGGCAAAACACTTATCATAGATAACACCAGGGGTCAAGAAACTACTGAGAGGGGTGCTCGTTTCCACCCAACCATAGGCTTAGAGACTCCCAGCGGATTTACCACTAGCCACCCCCGAGTTGAGACCATGATGTTGTGAGACTACGTCTCTATTTTCCAGTGACCAGGAGTGAAGGTTGCAATCCTTCCTCTTTGCTATCACTCACTCTGCATATTTCCAGAGTTATCCCCTCGCGTCTTCCCCCCAATCACTTCTACCCCACACCTTATCCTCTTGCAAGGTTGCATGTAGCGCAATTAGCCTCGCACTGGCCAGTCATGATGGCTCTATGGATGGGCAGTTCACCTCCCCATCCCTCATTAATTCCTGAGGAGCCATCAACCTACCAGTCTGCGAGGCATTTAATTCAGGGCCAGCGAGCCTCTTTTTGTTGTCCGGGCCAATGGAGTCCAAATATGGTATTAATTCTTGGTGGAAGTTAACGCCACCTTTCCAGGTGCCTTCCACTGCCATCATGGTCTCTTTTCTACACGTCCCATCTCAGCAGTCCTACAATAGAATTCATAATGTTATTCACACTTATTGACCTTTTACTCAAGGTCCATTTACATCACATATTCACATTTATGAGTTTGCCATAGTTCTTGGCCAGTCCAGTTATTTTTACAAACTGGGGGAAACAGGGTGTTACAATCATGGTTTCTTCCAAATGCAACCTCTAGTGAGGCTTCCCAAGTTCGAAGGGGGAATATAAAGGTGTCCTTTCGTTGGGTTTTAATTATCCCTTTCCTCTTCAATCAATCAAATATGTCAACAATCATAATTTATTTAACCATGAATCCTGCTCTTCCATAACTGTTCACATGGCTCCATGCAACTTCAAGTATGTGGGAAGGTGGGGCATCCAATGTTTTTAGATGTGAGATGGAATGTTGAACAAGATTTCTATTTTTTTCTTTGAAGATTCTCCACTTCACCTCACTAGTTCACCTCACAAATCCTTTCACCAATCCCACTTTGATATCATGTCTAGTACTCAAGTCATGTCCCTCTTAGTCATTTTTCTTGTGTTTTTCTATTAATTAATAGAATAATTACATGCTTCGTAATCAAATTACATGCAACCTTGGCATAATTAAAATCATGGGGAAAAATAGGATGTTATAGGTATAATCATATTAGTTTAAGCTTATGATTTTAGATTAGATACATGGAGGATTCACAAAGATACTATAGTCATGAGAGAGAAGACAAAGTCCAAAATATCAGTTTGGTAGTGAGGAGATAGAATCTAATGGGCATAGAAGCAGGGTGGATCCAACTGAATTGGTAGATACTGTTAGCGTCAGAAGTCACTCCTGGATTGTAGCAGGAGCATAGCCCGATGCCCATCAATTTATGTCACGATTTCTTTATAAAAAGGGGTGATCGAATGGAAGTTAACTCAAAACAATATTGTTCTAAATCCGAAACTAGGCTAGGCATGCATGGGCAAGTGAGGTCTTAGATAAACTTCAGACACTGAGTTGTAGTAAGGGTGAATAGGGGGAAGACTTGTATAAGAGAAATACAAAGGTCTATCGTAAACATCAGGTTTCTAATAGACTGTAGGAGAAAACATCTAAACGCAAGATCTTCTTACATTCAAACGTAGAAAATTGGAGAATACAACAATGCAACAATAAATCCTTTATCGTAACATAATTGCAATAATTCATGTGAATCAGTCAATCATGAATTCCCTCGGTATGAGATGAAAATTAGATGGGGTAAGAAAACTGTCTGACATTAAACAAGAAATCTTATAGACAGATGCATAACCAGAGAACTAGAGTGTCTGTCAAAACTTTACAATCGGGAGCTTCGCTCTACCATAGATCCTTCGAAAAATATCAAAACTAAGTATATATACTCCTAAACATTTTCCCAACAGAGGCCTCCTAGACTTTCAGGATGAGGCGTATCTTCAATCAAATCTGGCCTGCACTCCTCTGTCATATGCCACCTTACTTCTACATGGATCATGTCAGGGGGTAGTTGAGCCCTTAAATGTTAAATTAGCATGTGCAAGCTTCCCTGGTGAGTCGAGGACTTGGCATGGCTTCTGCGGAAAAAACCAGTACAGAGGACCATCTCGAGCAGACTTCCTGCCGGGACATCCATACCTTGCAATTAACGAGTGAGGTGAGGTTTCAACCACCCTCTCTCTTTTTCATTTACTTTGAGCAGGTATCAGGGTTGAGACCAAGTTGAACTGGAACCTGGAGAACATGGTGATCCCTTCTGCAGCTATACCCAGCGCTTCGGCCCTTTTCGTAGCTCTTTCTATCGCCTCCAAGCGACTACGGGTTGTGACCTTGTGCCTATCTTCAAATGTTCTTTCGGTGTTTCGGGGATATGAAAGAGCTGCTCCTTGTGCTTTGAAGTCACGATGGGAAAAAAGGCAGAGAGCCTAATCACGCAGCACATGTCACTCCAAGACAAATGGCTAAGATCGCTCTTGGCTCTTCAGGACCCATCTTGCCAAATGATAAACCTTAGCACCCCTCCTCCAGGCCTACTCCTTTGTGACCAGGCGCCAAAACCATGGGCCTGACTCTAGGTGATTTCGGTGCTTCGGGGTTCAGAGTTTTGAGATGTGAGATGATGGGGACCTTTACCCTTCGAACTCTCGAATGTCAGTATGCCAACGTGACTAGATCTTGCGCCATGTGTCACTAGATCGGACGACCCAAATTTGGTCTTGAAATATAGGTGCTTTCTCTGACGCTATATCTCGGGTAACTTGGTAGCCCCGAAATCTCAGTGACCATCGATCAGCTTTATAGATGGATCTCGGCTGCCGACAACAAAACTTCGCCCGCTCGCTTGACTTTTAATCTGAAATGAGATTCTTCTGTGCTGCGCTTGGGCGCCTCTCGTGCAGCCTACAAACCTAGGTACTTTTGTGCCCAAGAAAAATTGTTGCTAACATTAGGCTCCATGGGGGATAGATTCATCCCTGTGATGCTCTAACAACTCATTTTGCATCTTTAGTGCCTTCTGTTGGGCTATGGAGTCATTTACTAAGCCGAAAAATAAAAATGAAAATAAAAAAAGAATCAAAAGGACAATATTTACAAACAAAGGATCCGTCTAAGGCTCAAACAAAACATTTCTTCAGAAAATGCCCATTTACTGGGCTGTTGAAAACCTCTTCACCCTCCAAATCTTGCAACTTGTATGTGCTGTTTGAAAAAACCTCAGAGATTTTGAAAGGCCGGATCCATAGGGAATCAAACTTGTTGTGTTTTCCCTTATCTTGCATGGGTACATCCCACTTAAGCGCCAAATCCCCAATATCAAACTCTTTCTTCTTGACTTTCCTGTCAAAAGCCAGTTTGACCTTCTGCTGATGGTCCTGAATTCTATCCATTACCTTCTCTCTGGCCTGCTGGACTTCCACTAGTTGATGAACTCTTATGATCATGTCATCAGGCTCTTCTTGATGATCCTGGAATAACTTTGCTATAGGAATGGATAACTGAGAAGGGAAAACAACTTCTACTCCATAAACTAACTGGAAAGGGGAGATGCCTATAGATCTCTTTGTGGTCACTCGATTGACCCATAGAGCGAATTTCAACTTTGAATCCCAGGCCCTTTTGTTTTCCTCCAATAGTCTTTTGATGATCCTTATCAAGTTTTTGTTGGAGGACTCTACTAAACCATTGCCCTGGGGATAGTATGGGGTGGAGTGAATCAATTTGATCCCAAATTGCTCACAAAACTTGGCTAATGACTCAGCCTTGAATGAGGCTGCGTTATCAGTAAAAATATTTCTTGGGCAGCCGAATCTTGTGATGAGGTCTTCCAGGAATCCAATAATTACCTTGTGGGAAGCACTCCTGGTGGGGATAGCATCGATCCACTTAGTAAAGAAATCTATAGCAGTCAGGATCCATCTGTGTTGCCCACTGGAAGCAGGGTGGATTTCTCCAATACAATCTAGGCCCCATTGCTGGAAAGGTCCCGAAACAACTACAGGCTTTAAAGGTATAGATTTGAGTTGTTTCTTTCCTGAAAAACTTTGGCATGGGATGCAGGCTCTAACTTCTCTACAAACATTAGTGAACAAGGTGGGCCAGTAGTACCCCACTCTGAGAATTTTGTGAGTTGTGGTCTTCTAGAAATGGTTCCCTCCGCATAGGCCGCTGTGAAATTCAACCATGATCCTGTCGGCCTCTTGTGGATTCATGGATTTTAAAATCACCCCCAGGGGGTCTTTCCAGTATAAATTTGATCGACAAGGTAGTATCTGACTGTTTTGAGCTTCAGAGCTCTTGCCTTGTTTCTTTGCAGGCCATCTAGAGGCCACAACTCCTGTAGAAAATATATGACATCCTTATACCAAGGACATTGGGCCAACAGGGGTTCTGTTTGAGGGTCTACATCAGACAGTTGATTATGATGATTTTCTAAACATGCATTGATGAAATCTACCCCCAAGGCTTTGCAATTTGCTTCAGCCAATAGCTTGGCTAAGACTTGACCTTTGATCAATTTGGTAGGCCTTATTTCCAAGTCAAACTCTAGGATCTTGGCTATCCACTTACTCCTCCTTCCGTCTATGTCAGTTTATACAAGGATGTCCTTCACAGAGGCCGAAGGAATGTATGCGGTTACCTTTGAGTGTTGGACATAGACTCTGAAAGCTTTGAGAGCTTTCACTAAGGCATAGGCCTGTTTCTCCATGATTTGATACCTGATCTTTGCATCTCTTAATGCCTTGCTGAAGAAGGCAATGGGTTTCTCTCACCCTTCCTCATTTTCCTGCAACAAGACCGCTGCTACTGTATCAAAAGAAGCAAAAGAGAAAATTAGGAAATCTTTGGAATAGTCAGGACTGATCAGCACAGGTTCCTCATTCAATGCCCTTTTTATTTGGAAAAAATATTCCCTAGGTTCAGTGGTCCATTTCACTTCATTTCCCTTCCTGAGCATGGCTATGATGTGTTTCACCAGCTCAGCAAAATTTGAGATGAATCTCCTCAGAAAATTAATCTTCCCCAAAAAGGCCTGAACTTCCTTCTTAGATCTAGGAAGTGACAGGGACTGAATTTCCTCTACCCTACTAGGATCAATCCTCACTCCCTCTGCTGATACTATATGGCCTAATAGCTTCCCTTCCTTCATAGCAAACAAATATTTCCTGGGATTTAGGGAAAGGCCAAACCTTCGACACTTCAAGAAAACTTTCCTCAGGTGACAGCAGTGCTCTTTATCTAACCTCGAGAAGACTGTGATTTCATCCAGATAGATTACCACAAACTGATCTTTCTCCCCGATGAAGGCTATGTCCATGGCTCACTAAAATTTTGCTCCGGCATTCATCAACCCAAAAGGCATTTTGGCATACATGAATGTGCCCCAAGGAGTGGTGAAAGCCATTTTTTCTCTGTCCTCAGGCATGACTGATATTTGATTATAGCTAGAAAAACCATCAATCATGAATATCCTAGATGCACCAGTTACCCTCTGCAGTATTTGCTCCATGTTGGGCAAGGGGTAGTTTTCTTTCTTTAAGCTCATGTTCAGGTTCCTGAAATTGACACAAAGCCTGATTTCTCCACTTTTCTTCCTCACCGAGACCAAATTGGCCACCCATTTAGAATATCTCAAGGGGACAATGATTTGGGCATATAACAATTTCTTCACTTCTCTTTCCATGACAAGCAGCAACATGGAATTTATCTATCTCAGCTTCTGCCTGAATGGCCTAGCCTCTTCGTTCAGTGGGATATTGTGCTCAATGACAGATGTGTCATAAGTCTTGAGGTCTTCATAGGCCCACGCAAACACATCAGTGAATTCCCTTAATAACTTAGTATATTCCGCCCTCTGTTCATTGGTCAGGTTGCTTGATAATTTGACAAACTTAGGCTCCTCCTACATGCCAATGTTACACTTAGCTGTGTCGGCATATTCATTTGAAACCTTACCCTTTACTGCCACATAATTCCCATCGAACAATCTTTCTAAAGGGACTAGTCCCCTCGGAATGTGATTTCTAGGTAGCTGAATAATATGATGATTAGCAATTTCATTAAAAAACACCTCAGGGTGAGGGTCACCTTCCGGGTCAGGATCCTAATCAATGTGCAACGCAGAAAATTCATCAACAGATTGGAGAAATTTTTCAATTTCCATATCATCTTCGAATACCTTCCAATGCTTGACATTGTTCGGTACAGAGGGCCTATATTTTATTTCAACATCATACTTGACCATAGGCGGCAGAGGAACTTTGGGAAAACTAGTTGATATAGATAAAGAATCAGCTAAAGTATTTTCCCCCCTCAGAATGAAAGAAATTTTAAAAGCCAAGAAGAAATTATCAATCAGGTCCCATACCTCATTTCTGTAATTTCTGAGCCGAGGATGGTTAGCACGATAAGCCTTTCTGACTTGCTGGATAATCAACTCAGCATCTCCAAATACTGCTATTTCTTTAATTCCCATTTCTTTTGCAGCTCTCATACCCAAAACAAGAGCTTCATACTCTGCCACATTGTTGGTGGTTTCAAATTCCATCTTGTATGACAGGGATATGGTCTCTTGAGAAGGTGACATGAAAACTACTTCGGCACTAGTGCCTTTGCTAGAAGAAGCTCCGTCGAAAAACATCTTCCAAATAGATATGGTTGGAGGGGGAATCGGATAATTAAGACTGGGTTGCTTTTTGACTTGGAAAGGGTCTTCAGGAGCATCAATGAGCTATAATAAAATAGACCCCAAATCAGTGTCAAGTGAAAAGATAGGGTGATTGGTGGGGTTTGTTTCGTCATTAACAATGTAGGCCAGCTGAGCTTCCCTATATAGCCTCTGTTGTTCCCCTCCGAAGACTGGAATGGTGGCATACGTGAGATCCATCTGTAATGTTCCTCCAAGCTTTTTAATCCAAGATCATGACAACAGCATGCCAAACTTGGGGGGGACATCAACTACCACAATATCCATTACCACACTCTTCATGGGCAGCTGAAACAAAGAAACCACCAGGTCTTTGATGACTCCCAAACACTGCACTCTTCTTGAATCAAAAGAGTACAAATCGTGATAAGTCTTTGTCACCTCCAGTCCCAATTCTTCCATTACTATTTTGGGCATAAGGTTATGGGAAGCCCCTGAATCCATGAGGCAATTATGCAGCACTTTATCATGTATGTTCAAGGATGTGTAGAAAGGAGGGGATGAATCATCTCTATCTTCTACCATGGGACCTAGGACAACTGTTGTCTTTTCATCTTGGAGATTTATTGAGTCCGTGGAAGGCTAGGGGGGCTCAGATTGTAGCAGCTTGGAGAGGGACCTTTTGAAATCTTCATTTTTAACTAGTTCAGATAGGGATACAGGAATTCTAATCTTCTGAATCTCATGCTCAAAATTAAAGGAGGGAATAGGCTTAGGAGCTTCCCTTACCTCAGAGATAGGCTCCTTGGCTGCTGGCAAAGCATTCTGAGTCTTCTTTTCTTTAGTAGTGGTTGTTGTAGCTTTAGTAGGCCTTTCCGCTACGAGGGGTTGATCCTAGCTATCCAAACTCCCTTCTTTCTTTTTTGACCTGAGATTATATTTGTTAGGAGTGTTGTTGTCTTTTTCCCCTCTACTCAACTCGTTGATTTGAGTGTTGATAAGGGATTCTTCATATGCATATTGAGTCAAATGAGGAAATGGGGAAGTGTCCTCGATGTAGTGGATCTCAGGGTCGAGTTCATCCACCTCCTCCCCTTCCTCATGAGAAACTAGGTTGTTCTAGAGAAGGCTTTGAATCCTTTGATCATCTCTATCTCTCCTCCTTTGTTCCCTTGGAAAAGCCCGTGGCACATTGTTATTAGGCTTCCTAAAGCCCCTGCTATCTATATTTTGGGGATTTCTATACATGGGCTTCCATTCTAACTCCCACCTTTCCATCCTGTCAGAAAGTGATTTTAGCACTCTAGTTGTCTCATCTGTCTGAAGGGGCAGGGGAGAGGAATTGGATGGGAAGGCTTCATGCCTCTTCCTAGATATGTTTCTATCAGTGGTGTTCCTAAGTCGGTCAACATCCAATATGTTAGATTTTACCTCCATGGTTGTATCTTGCATGTGGGCCAGAGTAGTGGCTCTTCTTTCCCTCAACAGGAGGCAGAAATCAGGATCAAAGGTGCTAGCATAAGTGATCTTTGCAGAGGCTTATGAGGGTTTAATCTCAACAGGGATTTTATTGTACATTTTATTGAATCTCTTGGAGAAGTCAGAGACAGACTCCCCTTCTTTTATCTTCAAAGACCCAAACTCTGTCATGTAATACATGAAATCTTTTCTATCTCCCCACTGTCTCAAAAACGCATTATCCAAAGCCTCAATCCCATCAATAGATCCAGGAGGTAGGGGCTTAAACCATTTTCTAGCCTCGCCTTGAAGACTATGGACAAAAATACTCATCCATACATCTGCATGCATGATAACATTATCATATTTAAAACTGTAAAAGGCTTCTAGGTGTTCTTCTGCAGTTATGTCCCCCTCGCCTGTAAACTTGGGCAGCTGCTTGAGGTAACCATCTGCTGGGAGGGCATTGAGAGGCTGGGGTAACACAAGGGGAGCATACCTAGAGGCTATAATAGCCTCCAGTCTGGTCATAGGGGGATTTGATCCTGCCATAGGGATATTATGTGGAGGAGAACTCAGAGGAGAAGGAGCTCAAAAAGGGGATACTAGGGATGAGCTTCTAAGTGGAATGGGAAATAATAGGGGATTTAGGGAGAAGTCCAACGGGCTTAAGTCAGCAGATGCTTCTCTTTGTGCAGAAGCGGCAACAATAACAAGAGGAGGGGTGGTAAAGCTAGGAGTGGGGAAATCTTCTGTGGTCCTGGGTCTATGCCAAGGTACAGCTTTAGGGGAGAGGGGAGTGATAAGGATTTCTCCCTCCAATCCCAGACCGGGGGGGGGAAAACTCAACAGGAACACTCCCGAAATTCAAGAAATGACAAACTTCAGAAAAAGGTCTGCTAAGAAACTGAGGAGGAGAAAATGGAGTTCCTACAGAAGGATATGGCGGATTACCTGGTTCGACGGTGAAAGCTTCTCCTTCATAGGCCTTTCCTTTACTAAGAACCACCTCCGGATCAGTTTCAGGTGTAGCTAAAGACAGTTGTGGATGGGACCGCGTGTGTCTGCCTCTGAAAGCCATGATTAACACGATAGGTTCGCCACAGTGGATTCGTCACAATGGAGTCGCCAGGTGCACAGTAGCAATCTTTAAAGGCTTTGATACCTGATTTACCTTGAGAATCAGAGGCTCAATGTCATTCAATCTTGGGGAAAATTTTCAACTTCGTCCCCGGCAACGGCGCCAGAAATGTTAGTTTCAAAAGTCACTCCTGGATTGCAGTAGGAGCAGAGCCCGACACCCATTAGTTTATGTCATGATTTGTTTATAAAAAGGGGTGATCGAATGGAAGTTAACTCAAAACAATATTGTTCTAACTCTGAAACTAGGCCAGGCATGCATGGGCAAGTGAGGTCTTAGATAAACTTCAGAAAGTGAGTTGTAGTAAGGGTGAATAAGGGGAAGACTTGTATAAGAGAAATGCAAAGGTCTGTTGTAAACATCAGGTTTCTAACAGACTGTAGGAGAAAACATCTAAACGCAAGATCTTCTTACATTCAAACGCAGAAAATCGAAGAATACAACAATGCAACAATAAATCCTTTATCGTAACATAATTGCAATAATTCATGTGAATCAGTCAATCATGAATTCCCTCGGTATGAGATGAAAATTAGATGGGGTAAGAAAATTGTCTGTCATTAAACAAGAAATCTTACAGACAAATGCATAACCAGAGAACTAGAGTGTTTGTCAAAACTTTACAATCGGAAGCTTTTTTCTACCATCGATCCTTCGAAAAATATCAAAACTAAGTATATATACTCCTAAACATTTGCCCAATAGAGGCCTCCTAGACTTTCAGGATGAGGTGTCTCTTCAATCAAATATGGCCTGCACTCCTCTATCATATGCCACCTTAATTCTGCATGGATCATGCCAGGGGGTAGCTGAGCCCTTAAATGTTGAATTAGCGTGTGCAGGCTTCCCTAGTGAGTCGAGGACTTGGCATGGCTTCTGCGGAAAAAACTAGTACAAAGGACCATCTCGGGCAGACTTCCCGCCGGGATATCCATACCTTGCAATTAACGAGTGAGGTGAGGTTTCAACCACCCTCTCTCTTTTTCATTTACTCCGAGAAGGTATCAGGGTTGAGAGCAAGTTGAACTGGCACCTGGAGAACATGGTGATCCCTTCTGCAGCTATACCCAGCGCTTCGGCCCTTTGCGCAACTCTTTCTATCACCTCCAAGCAACTATGGGTTGTGACCTTGTGCCTATCTTCAAAGATGCTTTCAGCGTTTCAGGGATATGAAAGAGCTGCTCCTTGTGCTTTGAAGTCGCGATGGGAAAAAAGGAGGAGAGACTAATCGCACACCACGTATCCCTCCGGGACAAATGGATAAGATCGCTCTTGGCTCTTCAGGACCCGTCTTGCCAAATGATAAACCTTAGCGCCCCTCCTCCAGGCCTGCTCCTTTGTGACCAGGTGCCAAAACCATGGGCCCAACTCTGGGTTCTTTCAGCGCTTCAGGGTTTGGTATTTTGAGATGTGAGATGACGAGGGACCTTTACCCTTCAAACTCTCGAATGTCGATATGCCGACGTGACTAGATCTTGCGCCATGCGTCACTAGATCGGACGACCCAGATTTTGTCTTGAAATATAGGTTCTTTCTTTGATGTTATATCTCGGGTAACTTGGTAGCCCCGAAATCCCAGTGACCATCGATCAGCTTTATAGATGGATCTCGGCCGCCAACAACAAAACTTCACCCGCTCGCTTGACTTTCTGAAATGAGATTCTTTCGTGCTGTGCTTGGACGCTTCTCGTGTAGCCTGCAGACCTGGGTACTTTTGTGCCCAAGACAAAAATTGTTGCTAACAGATACTATGAGGTACTTGATAATGGAAGTGAAGAGTTATAGATATGATAATGACAAGATAATAAGAGCTCATGTGGAACAAAATAAAATCAACACCCAATTTTTGAAAATCCTGAACTAGTTGCAGAGACAAGTAAAGAATGGATCATGATCAAGGCATGAATAAGAAGCTAGACCCCATGAAAGGAGAGATAACTACAGAGGATCCAATCACTCAAGAAGTGTTATTTGAGATTCTATAAATCATTACTCACCTATTCGTTCATCCAGAAAGTTTTATGCATCTGAAGAGTTAAGGAGCATCCCATAAGTGTCTCATGTTAGGCACTAAAGAAGAATATATTTGCCAGATAGCATGCAAGGATATCTTAGAAATATTAAGACACCAACCTTTGATGGTGAAAATAAAAATGGAGATGATGTTGAAACCTGATTGCTTGGAATCAAAAAATATTTTCAGTTGCACAATTGCTCATATAACCTAGAAGTTAGGGTTTCCACATACCATTTGCATGGAAAAGATTCCATGTGGTAGGATTAGTTGAAAATCGTCAAGCACATTGATGGGAACATGATTTCTTGGAAGAAATTAAAGAAATACTTACATAATGAATATCTTTCGTAGCACTATTATGACAAGAATATGTAGGAGTTATGTTAATGCAACTTGGGGAGCATGACCATGGAATAATAAGAAATTAAATTCTTAGAGTTGTATGTGGGGTTTAATAAGGAGGAGAAGGTGAAAATACAGAGGTTTCTAAGTTGACTACCATATGTTTATAAAGATGAAATCAATTTGATAAACCTACAATTTTGGAAGAGACCATTAGAGAATCCAAGTACCTCTATGACCAAGGAAAAGGAAAAGAGTGTTTTTATATATCTTGGAAGGATAAGGAGAAAGAGAAATAATAATCAGAGAAGGAAGGGATTCAAACCTCCTTTTAATAGAAATATTCCTAATGCATATCAGCAAAATCAATCTGCTAAGAATGAATTCAAGATGGAAGCATCCTTGGAAAAAAGGGGAAGGTTACCAATCAAATGTTACAGATGTAAATAATATCACATGTACAAGGATTTACCTCATAGAGAATAAAAAATGATGGCATTACATAACATTCAAGAGGATACTATAGTGGCATACATGGGTAGAAATATTCAAAGGATATATGCAGCCCTAGAAGATTGACATGCATGATATTAGTCACATATGATTGAGGCAGAAGATAAGATCATAAATCAACATATTTCTATTTTAATCGATTAGGGAGAAATCCATAGTTACATTTATCCTAAAGTAGTGGACATATTTCACTTGATGAAAAGTAAACTTGAAATATCATGGTTAATTCAATTAGCCACTGGAACCAAAAGAAGGATCAATGAGAATGTCAAAGTTTGTCCAGTAAATATGAATGGAGTGAATACTAATTTTGATATGAATATCATACAATTAGGATCTTCTAACATCTTAATTGGAATGGATTGATTCGACAAGCATCATGTTGTCCAAGATTTCCATAACAAGACATTTACATGTCTTGATGAAGAAGGAAAGAAGGGCATTATGTGAAGAATTCCAAGACCTATTTCTATAATGGATATTTTAGTCTTACATATGAAGAGATGTTTCAGGAAAGGATGTCAATTGTATGTCTCTCGTGAGGAGGATATAAACAAGACCAAAGGTCCATGTATTAAAATTTGTTTAGTATTACAAGATTTTCTGGATGTATTTAAAGAAATGTAGAGATTACCACCAAAGAGAGATATATATTTATCTATTTATTTAGTACTGAGAGGTGCCTCAGTATCAAAGACTCCTTACATAATGAGTACACCATAATTAAAATAATTAAAAATGCAACTAGAAGAATTTTTGAAGAAAGGATACATATGTCTGAATGTTTCACCTTGGGGAGCACCAATACATTTTGTGAAAAAAAAGGATGGAATGTTGAGGTTGTGTATTGAATTTAGAAAACTAAATAGACCCACTATGAAGAACAAATACCCTCTACCCAGAATTGATGATCTCTTTGATCAACTAAGAGGATCAAATATATTTTCAAAGATAGACCTGAGATCAAGATATCATCAGGTGAGAATCAAGGAAGAAGACCAATTCAAAGGTACTTGGGAAGATGGGTACATCACAGATTAGCATTTGAGAATTTTTTTGGGTTTGCTGGTAATGAGGTGCATTACACATAAAGTATCATCGGGTGAGAATCAAGGAAGAATACATTAGTAATACAACCTTTAGAACTAGGTATGGGAATTATAAATTTGTAGTGGTGTCATTTGGACTAACCAATGCACCAGTTGTATTTATGTGCTTAAAGAATGGAATATTTAGAAAGTATGTGGATAATTTTTTCATTGTGTTCTTGGCTGACATACTTATTTATTCCAAGTTATAGGAGGAATGAAAAACACTTGAGAATAGTACTACAAGTATTAAGAGAGCATTGGTTGTATGCCAAGCTAAGAAAATTCTATTTTTACCAAGAGTGGATCCATCATTTGGGGCACATCATTTCATAACAAGGAATATGAGTGGATCTAGAGAAGATTTAATCCATTAGGAGATGGACAACACCAAAGAATGTTTCATAAGTTAGATATTTTGTGGGATTAGTTAGACATGAGGTTTATAGCATAATTCTCTAAAATTTCTCATCACATAACTTCTTTACAGAAGAAGGGAAATAATTTTGAATGGATAGAAAAGTGTGAACAACATTTTAATTTATTGAAGGAGTTACTTACTAGTACCCCTACTTTGAATATCTTTGATCCAAAAGAAAATTTTGGGGTATGCATAGATGCATGGAAAGAAGGACTTGGTGGAGTCCTCACTCATAATGGACATGTAATTAGTTGTGAGTCTAGAAAACTTAAAGAACACGAGAGGAATTATTCCACATGTGATTTGGAGCTTGCTGCCATAGATCATGCATTAAGGATATGGAGGCATTATCTCATGGGGAAGAAATATGAATTAAGGATAGACCATAGTGGTATGAAATATTTGTTTGAACAACCAAATTTAAATGTCAGAAAACAAGATGGATAGAATTTTTAAGTGAGTGGATATATTTATTGGATACTCTACAAACGCACACATCTATCCAGTATTTATAGTATTTTTGTTTTCACTTTCATGGCTAAATTTCTGGTAGTACTTCATAGTGCACCTTAAGAACAAGAAATATATCAAATAGAAATTGTTGAAGTATGAACAGGAGGATCATGATATTGAAGAAATAGAGAAGATAGTTATCATATTGAAGACTCAACTAGAAGAGGGGAAAAGGATAGAAGAAGTGGTGAGAAGCCAACTAAAAGAAAAGAAAGAAAATTGTAAGAAGCTAGAAGCTGAAATAGTTTCCTTAAGAAAAGAACTAGAGAAAACAATTGATTAGTTGAATAGAAGATTGAATCTTGGAAAGAGTAATGAAATATTAGATAATATTCTCAATTGAAAAAGGTCACCATTCATCAATATAGGTCTTGGCTATGATGAAAAACAAAAGACCCCTAAGGGAGATGAAAACACTAAGGTCAAAAAACCATTAGAAAAAAAAATGAAGAAAAGCCTAAAAGCTATGCCAACATTCTCAAAGGATCCATCAACAATTAAAGAAATAGTAGGAAAGGAAATGATGACCACCAAAAATATTATTCTTCCCACAAGAATGAGTTCAGAAGAGTTGTTCCACCAAGAAGACCTTTAACAAACCGGTACCGAAATCTCTTTATTGGTTATTGTTTTTCTTGCAATAATTTTTTCCATAAAGAAATAGATTTTAGATCTTATGCAAGAAGTGATCATGCTATAGATATAAATAAATGTTCTTATAAATTCACAAATAATTATTATGTGAGAAACAAAACCATAAGTTCTCATGGGTTTGTTGATAGAAACTACAATTCATTTTCTCCCCTACTCGATTACAATGTTGAAAGTTATAAGTGTAATAACTATGGGTGCATATCACGTGACTATAGAAGAACCATAATAAAGAGGGAAGAAGATGTTCTTTCCAAGCATAGAGAATAATTCACAAAGGTGTGGAAAAGGAAGCAAGAAGAACAAAAGAAGGAAGAATGTGGACTTGCACTTTATGCTAAAAATAAAAGGAACCAGTGGTACTTTGACAATGGATGTTCAAAACACATGACAAGGGACCAGACCAAGTTTCTCACCTTGAAGGAAGAAAAAGGAGGCAATGTTACTTTTGGAGATAATGGTTATGCAAAGGATAGTTGGAAAAGGTATTGTTAGTCTTGATAACGGAAATACTATGACAGAGAAGGACTTATATGTTTAAGGGTTAAAGAATAATCGTCTAAGTGTCATTCAAATGTGTGGTCAAGTTTAAAACCTCACATTTCATTCTAAAGGTTCTGATATAAGTAAATCAACTTCAGGAAGATTAGTGGAAAATGCAAAAAAAACTTCAAATGTATACATACTCAATGAATTCAAAGAATAAAAATGTTGTATGGAATAGAAGTTGGGAGTGATATCGTTTAAAAGATTTTTCCCCATGACTTTGGGTCAATTCACAGCAAAGAAAGATAGAACCAAACCCTATCTATAACAATGCATATAAGAAATAACTAATTTTATAAGGAGAGAAAGAGAAATAAATAAGGGAAGGACTCACACCTTAAATCCTTCGTACGATGTCAATCCCCGCTCTCTTTTCTTGAAGCACTCTTGATTTCTGCCAGAACTAGCTTGCAATAGGAAACTAAGAATAGGTTGACACAAGGTAGTTGTACATTCAAATAGCATACATCATGTGCATGGATTCAAATTTATAGGAAATACATTATCATATGACATCACAATGAACCAAAAAACACACAATAGGAGACAAAGAGAACTCTTCTATTACCAACAATGTGAGAAAGGTAGTTACAACATGATTAATCCTTCAGTAATAGTTTAGAGCCAACTACCCCGGGTTCTTCCAAATAGGTTCAAGCATAAACTCAAGTGGTGAGTCTCTTCCTTGGATAAATCAATAGGGATATGAACACACCCTGTAGTTATAAAGAGAAGGAAGGAACACTAGAAAAGGTGTTTCCAGGTATGGGATGCTACTAAGAGAATGAAGGGGTTTAATGAAGCTTACTAAAATATTTTCAACATGATCTTTCACCTCAGTTCTTCCTCCTTATATATTCCCTCAATGGTGAATTTATACCATCCTTGAGAGATTAAGGAGATTGAATTCCATTTGGTACAGGCTCAATGAGGTTGGGAAACGAGCCCAACTGAAAACCCCACCTGAAAATGTGGAATTATATTATTTTTCACATTTTTTTAGGGCATCCACAGGCTGCAAGCTAGCAAGGCACGTATTTCCATGTGTTGCACAAAGAAAACCCATGGATATAATAAAAAGTCATGTTTTTTAAGTGACTTTGATGAGGGAATTTTGGATTTTGATTACCAAGCTAGGGAAAAGGGTTGGGCCATTTCACAAATGCATAAATGTGGCAATTTGTGCTATAAAATATATCCCTCTCAAATCTTTAGTAAAGGGAAGAAAAATATCAAGGGGAGAAACCTTTTTCCATTGATGTCAAAGGGGGAGAAGTTGCAGATAGAGCAAGAAATTGTGATCACAAGGAGAATCATAGGTAGGGGTGTATCAAAATAGACTAAGGGTTTCCATCAATGACAAATGGGGAGATTGTTTGAAATATTGTTGTCATTGATTTCAAAGACAGGGGGAGACTACATATGTCCAATACAAATATTGAAATATGGAGATTGTTGGAAATATTGCTTTTGGAATTTTGATGCTTGGTTTGGATACCCTATATTTGAAGGAATTTTTATCCTAGATCAAATGGGATCATATGTTATATGGTTGGAAATATCATTCTGAGACCTTTCCAATAGTATATGGAATTCACTATAACTTCTTAGGAATGAGGAGATATGAATTTTTCCTTCCGACAACCTAGCCATAAGGTTTAGGTCAACTCAACTAGTCTTTAGAGGTTGACCCTGAAATTAAGGACATAAATACTATAAATACGGGATATATGTGCACATTTGTACAATATCCAAGCAAGTGATCAATTTTGAGGTGTGTAGAAGAGATCCGAGGTGAGATAAAGAAGTTGGGATGTCTATTTGGGATATAAAAGTGTGCAAGAGAAGTCTAATGGGTTTTCTTGGGTTTTTCTTGTTCTTAAGGTGTGCTATGTGTTAGTAATATTTTTTTTTTGGCCATTAAATGAAGTATGGCCAAAGTTATAAGGTTGCGATATGACAATTTAGTAGCAGAAAGTCGAGCATCTAAAGCCTCTATGGAGTTCAGAATAAAATTATTCCAAGTCAGATAAAAGAAAACAATAGAAAATATATGCCATTTTCAGCCTAAGACATTATTTAAAACCTCATGTACTTATCGAGGGTCAAAAAGGGGCTTATCACACCCCAAATTATGTTTAAGCACCAATAGCCTAGGGGCTTACCACAAGACCATGACCTAAAGAACCAAGCACCAACATTTCAAGATTTTTTCGAACCCTGAAAGATTGACGCCTCATATCACATTGCGCATTCGATCTTTTAGATCAATGATTATCAAATTTCCCCATTAGATTCATCCTGGAACCTATCTTCTAGACCACTATGATGAGGCACCTCCGATCAATGACCCATATTTAAGTAAGTGTGCCCCTGGATCAACGGTTAAGATCTAATCTCTTATCTCGAAGCCACCCCAGCAAAGAAACCATTTCAGATGTTATCCCTCAATATGTTCCATGTTTTTTTTGGAATGATGCCAAGGCACCCCAAGGGCCAAGAATCGAGATGAATATTAAGGCCATATTTGTAATAAACAAATTGTGCAATATTTGGGAAGTTATTCCCTCTCTCTCTCTCTCTCTCTCTCTCTCTCTCTCTCTCTCTCTCTCTCTTGAAATTATAGGACCTCAAATAGTCTCATCTTAGATGACAAATGATGTCAACTATTAAAGGAATATGTCTACGAGTGTTTCAGAAAACCAAGCTTAAAAGAGAGATGAAATGGTGGCTTAGAGGAAAAAACAAAATAAACATACATTGCATTACTAATAATGAATCATGTAGCCTATGTGAAATGAATAGTGTTCTGAGAAATTAAGAATTCAACATCTCTAACAAGTGTAAACAGATCAATAAACATATGCTTCAAATAGTTAACACCTTCATACACTCAAATTCAAGGAGGTACCATCTACATATTATTCAAATGCATAAATAGATGATAAGAAATGGTCATTCATTAAGAGGAAATCACTTCTATATCATGATTGAACATCATGCAGTAACACTGAACACAAGGTATAACCCATTGTTTGAGATTTTATAAATCAGATCTGATACAAGAAAATAAAAAAATGGGAGGAGATGCTTTACAACAACACAACACTGTAAGGAAGAATTACATACTTAAACTTAAACGCAAGGGGTGAATCTTTGGTTTCTTGCTACATTTATCAACCGACTATGGTCAAATAGCTATGGTTACAAGAAACTCTTTAACTCCCCAAAATTTTGGCCTTAACAATGTGTGCCTTCATTGTGTTTTATTCCTCTCGCGCATTCCCTAAAACCGCTTCTTGAAACCATTTCCTTCTTCTTGAATATTCCTATGACTTCTTGATTCTTGAGAGGTTTCTCCTCTAGTCCAAATTAATTATGTTTACCTGCATGAATTATGTTATGTTGAGATCGTGGAGTAGTTGGAAACCTATAGGCCAAAATATCCACTCGAGATTTGTCTCTGAGGAGTCTTTTTAATCATTTCTTCTATTGTTGAGTGCTCAAAATAAAATCTACAGAAATTGTGAGACTTGACCACCATCATATCAAATTCGACGGGCAATCTCGACCATTGATCAAGGCCACACCCAATCAGAGAAGTTAAGGTTTGCAAAAATGTAAAACAAAACAACCATCAGATCATCCTAATTCGATATGTGATAAGATGATATCTAGGTCATTGATCAAGTTGTTGGAGATGGACTGGGATCCATCGATTAGCTCGATTACAAGAAAAAAAATGGCCAAGGAAAAAATTGTCATGATGATGTCATCTTGGACACATGGCAACCCTTTATTCACCTACGTTTATGTTGATGTGGCAAGGAGACATGACATGTGTCACCCATATTTGATATGATTTGGGGATTCCTTAGTGGGTTCCACATGTCCATGTGGCAACTGCTGATTAGCTCTGACAGCTCTCACATGTCGTCGTGCTTCCCCTCACAACTCCATATCAACAATCAAGATGCGGTCTCGAATTCCCCTCATCAGAGTCATGTTTGAAGTCCAGAATCGAATAACTTTGATGGACCATCCAGATATTCTCTCATACCTCTTTCAAGTGGGGCCGATCAATGGTCCAGATCTGCTCCAAGGTATCAAAGCCTCTCAGCTAGGTGTGACATCAGTTTTCCAGCAGAGCACTTTCGAGGCCAATCAGAAGTTTTCATGTGGATAGGTGGAACCCACTAAAGGCACCCTAAAGAGTATCAAACATGGGTGACATGTGTCATGTCTCCTTGCCACATTACTGCTAGTGCAGAATAGTGAGAAGGTACCAGTGTCAAGGATGACATCATCCTAACGACCTTTTCCTTAGCTAATTTTAAGTTCTTGGTCAAGACATATCAATGAATCTCACATGTCATTGAGTTTCCTCTTACACCTCTAGATCAATGGTTGAGATTCAAGCTCAAAGTCCCCTCGTCGTAGTCTTGTTTAAATATCAAACCCCAATCACTCTGATAGGAACCTCTGATGGACAGTCGAGATTGATTGTTATATCTCTTTAAAGTGGGACTAATTAATGGTCCAAATCTTCTCTTGGGTATCAAATATTCCCAACCAGGTTTTATTTTAGCACGCTTGCGGAGAAATTCCAGGGAAAATTAGCGACTGCAACTTGGACATGGGGAACCCACCACATGCATAGGTAAAAATATCAAATCTATATGACACATTTCCTGCTCCCCTACCACGCCAGTGCCACCGTGGGATAATATAAATTTTCCACGTGTTCATGTTGGCATCAACATGAAATTTTTTTCCTTAGCCAAATTTTTTCATTCATATGTGGCCCGATCAACGACCCTCAATGATTCTCAGACCTCCAATGGATGGTCCATATTTTTATTTTTGAGTCCCTTCGGAGTATTGTCTGAAACACAGACTATGACCACTCTGATGGGAACCTCTGATGGATGGTCCATATCTACTCAAACCTATTTCAAGTGGGACCGATCAATGGTCAAGATCTCACAACAACGCGTCAGCAGAACCCTGTCAGAGCCAATTAGCGGTTGCCACATGGACATGTGGAAACCACCAAAGGTGCCTGAAAGTATATCAGATATGTGTGACATGTGTCATGTCTCCTTGCCACATTAGCATCAACGTAAGAGAATAAAGGGTTGTCATTCATCAAGGATGACATCATAATGATGATTTTTCCTTAGCCAATTTTTTTCACGTGACCGAGCTAGATCAATGGCTCCCAATCCATCTCCAACACCTCGATCAATGACCTAGATCTCGTCTTATCACAACTTGGATCAATGGTCAATATCCAATCAGGTTGATCTGACGGTTGTTGTGTTTTACACTTTTTCAAACCTTGACTGCTCCAATTGGGTGTGACCTTGATCAACAGTCGAGATTTCTCACCGAATCTGATCTGATGGTGGTTGAGTCTCATGACTTCTGCATATTTGATTTTGAGTGCTCAGCAATAGAATAAATAATTACAGTGACTCCTCAAGGACAGAGCCCAAGTGGATATTTTGTCCTGTAGGTTTCCAGCTACCCCACGATCTCAACATAACATAATTAATGCAAGTAAAAGTAATTAATTTTGACCAAAGGAGAAACCACTCAAGAATCAAGAAGCTGTAATAATATTCAAGAAGATGGAAATAGTTTCAAGAAGAGATTTTAGGGAATGATAGAGAGGAATAAAAGACAATGAAGGAACCCATTGTTAAGGTCAACACTTTTGGGAGTTAAATAGTTTCTTGTAACCAGAGTTGTTCGAACACATAAACCTTGAACACAGTCAATTGATAAATGTAGTAGGCAACCAAAGATTCATCATCTGCATTTAATTTTCAGTTTGTAATTCATCCTTATAGTGTTGTGGTCTTGTAAAGCATCTCCTCCCATTTTTTTCTTTCTTGTATCAGATATGATTTATAAAATCTCAAACAACAGATTATACCTTTTGTTCATTGTTACTATGTGATGTTTAATCCTGATATAGAAATGCATTTGAATGGTATGTAGAGGGTACCTCCTTGAATTTGATTGTATGAAGGCGTTAACGGTTTGAATCATATGTTTATTGATTTGTTTACACTTTTTAGAACTATTGAATTCTTCATTTCTCATCACACTATTAATTTCACATAGGCTACAAGATTCATTCTTAACAATGCCTTGTATATTTATTTTTCTTTCCTATAACCAACCATTTTCATATGTTTTTTAAGCTTGGATATTTGACACATGCGTAGACATATACCTTTTATAGTTGAGATAATTTTTCATTTGAGTTGAGACAGTTTGAGATGATATAATTTTGAAAGAGAAAGAGAGAGGGGGGGAAAAACTTCCCAAATATTGCACAATTATTTTATTGCAAATATGGCCTTAAGATTAATCTCGAGTCTTGGCCCCTATGGTGCCTCAGAATCATTCCAAAAACAACCCAAAACATATCAAGGGATAACACTATGAAGGACTAAGATTTGTGATGTTGCAAAGTGCATTATTTTGAGGTTGTGATGTTGCATTCCGGGATCATATTCTATGAATGATGCTATGAGGCTCGCTAGGGCATGACGGCTAAATGTGACTAGGATTTGAAGCTATGTCTGAAGTATGAAGCATGAAGGTGAAGTCAAAAGAAATCTATGTATGAATACATTGGATTGGTGTCTACACATATCTTACTGAGTTGGTGCTCAGGTGAGGGGATTGTTGTCTCCAACAAGTTGGAGTTTGAAAATATTGTAACAGTAGGTTGGTGGCTATAGGTATTTTTGAGTTGGTTTTGAGTGAGGAGATTGGTGTCTCCTATAGGTTGGTGCCTACATCTAACTGAGTTGGTGCTCATTTAAGGAGATTGGTTTCTCCAGTCGGTTGGTGCCTACAATATTTGTAACAGTAGGTTGGTGCCTACAAACATTTATAAAGATAAATTTTATGGTTTTTGGTTTCCATGTTAAATTATGTGGATTGTGATTTGAGTTTATATATAATTATTATTTATTAGTTAATGAATGATTGATGAATGGCTAAATAAAGTAAAAAGTATCATATATTGATTCACCAACCTAGCAAAAAAAAAAATTATATATTGCTATATCTTGCATGAGCATAAAATTAAAACATGTTTTCTAGGATTACTACATGAGCCTATACATGTTCATGTGTATGTTTCATATTGCATGGGTTTTATTTTTCATTTCATATTTCTTGATTACTAAATAATGGTAACAAAAATTTGGAATACACCCAAGAAGGAAAATTTAGAAGTACATAGGAAGATGGGTATTTCACAAATTGACATTTGAGTAAATTTTTGGGTTTGTTGGTAACAAGGTATGTTACAAATTCAGACCTATGGTAGGATATGCACCTCGCTTAGTGACCCTAGCTAAGGGGTGGCTGATATGAGTTTTTAAGATAGTGGGGAAGACAAAAACAAAGGTTCTACAAGGATGGAAGTGGGGCTCCCAAAACCTTTTCATGAAGAAGTGGCATGTAGAATTTGATTCCATGATGGCCCGAGTGGACATTTTACTAGTATGGATCTAAATACCAGGATTTAGTGGTATTATGGTTGGAGAATGTTTTTGAAGAAATAAGGAACTCCCTTGGGACATTTTAATAAGTTGATTTATCTTTCCAGGTTGACATCAAGTACTTCCGAATGATAGGAATACTGGTGGGTATTGAACCTGGTAAAGGACTGGTGTTGTAATTGATTATTAAAAAAGGTGAATATTGTTTTCAGTTAACTCTCAATTATGAAGGCATGCCTTTTATATGTGGGTGATGACATAACTATGGGAACCTCAGACTGGACTAAAATTACCCTAATTAGAGGAAGGTGTGGGCTCAGTCAAATTACCCACAAGTTTTGGGGCTAGAATTGTCAAAATCCTTTCAAACAATTAGAAGGACTGAAGTTATTAATGAAAAGAGGAAAACATAAGATACCTCAAAAAAGACATAGGCACTAGCTAAGCAAGTCTTAGCCTAAAATATTCAAAATAAATGAATTATATATGTTATCAGTACAACAATGACCATAGGGCTCCCATGGGTATGTCCTTTCAGTTTTCTCCCCATTATAAAAGGAAATATTTGGAAAAAATATTTTTTGGCACTTGGGGGTTAGAGAGAGATACAGAGGGTTCAGAGTCCATTATTTGAATTTTCTCCCAACCCTTCTAGCTTAAAAATTACTATGTCCCCAATAGTCATCCCTATAACAGTGATAAATAAGGTTTAGGTAGAAGAAGAATAAGCCAACATGAGGACTTCTAAAAACCCTTACTTTGATTTTGAGGTAGGGATGGCCTCCCACAATTCTTCTCATCTAGAATCCTTGAAATATGATCTGAAATTGATCTTTTAAAAGACTTGGTTGAGTTTTAAGAATGTGTTAAATTACCACTTAGGAGTTAAGAAAAGAAGAAGATCTTAATGAAAAAATATTGTAGCCATCATAAAGAATGCAGATCAGAAAGTAAACATAAGGAAAAACAAACCATAACAGCAAGATTGTTAATAGAGTTTGGCACAAGTTTTCCTACATCTCTGGGCCTTTGTCTCAGTGGGGAAGGATTTCTTATTAATATTCAATGCGTCAAAAGTACATCAATATTGTGTCAAAAATATTACAATATTGTATGGTTGTGTTCTACTTGAGTTCATGAATCCAACGCAACTAACGACACCAAAAAAGGTTGAGCGTAGCTCCCATAATTCACCTTCAAAATTCCCCTCCTCAATGGGTTCGCCGCATAAAAATGGCTTTAGCTCCCAAACCCTTAAGAATTCTATTGTTTCTGAACCTCCATTCTACAACCATCTCATGTTCATGATTAAGATCAATTTCTTTACTTGGCACAATTATAGGTTTGTTGCTTGCATAAGTTGTCTTCCTTAATTGTTCCATTGTTTGAAGAGATTTATTTGCTTTTATATGATGAGCATGCACAACATATTCATTGCCTTCTTTAGTTAAGTGATATTGATTCTATTCCCTAAAGAAGATTGCTTTGCGATCATATAAATAAGGGCTTCCTAAGAAAATTCCACATTCATTTAGTGGCACCACATCACATGTTACCTCATCTAGAAAATTTGATGAAATTGCAAACCTTAAAGTGCAATGCTTTTTTATGGGCAATTTATGATTGTTTCTTATCCATTTAAAGTGAGTAAGGTTTATGATGTAGCTTAGTTGTCAATCCTAATTGTTTAACCACTTCTTATGAAATTGAGTTAGATTGAGATCCACTATCTATCAATGTCTTGATCTTAGTATGTTTCATTATGACCCTTATGTGAAACAATTTACTTCTAGAATCATATCCATCACCAATTTTACATAACAATCCAACTGCAATAATATTAGTCTCATCATCTGAATCATACCCCAAGTATGTTGGCCATGTTGATGTTGCAACTGTTTTCCTCCCTTTCCTCTCTTTGAACCATTTTATTCTCTTCTTTGGGTGCAATTTCCAGCAATGGTCATCATCGTGCCCTTCTTTCTTGCAATGCTTGCAAGAGAAATTATCTTCCTTCACTGTCACTGAATTTGTTTTTTCTCCATTCCCCTTTCTTTTTTCTTCTTTCCTTGAAGACGATTATGTTGGAGTTACTTCACACACACCTAGGATTTATTTTTCCTAAGTTTATTCTTTGTTTATTAGTCATAATTAGTCATTATCCAGTCTCCTATATTTTAGGGGAGAATATTCTTTTTCAGTTGACACTTCAGTTTGACTAGTTGAGTTGAGTTTAGATGTTGCATTGGTTTTGTCACCATGAAACATAGGGATCATCACCATACTGGCGCATTACCCTTGTTTCCTTGATTTAACTCCTCACTACTCTTTGTTCAGTCAGTTAACTGAAGACTAGTTGACTAGTTAACTCAACTAGGTGGAAGTTCACTCCCGTAACTGCTTGAGAGACTAGACTAGGTGGCAGTTCACTCCCATAACTGCTAATGTGTATCTAGATCACTCTAGACCACCACTATGGCTCATCAGTTACTCATGTATCCTATATCTATTGTAAATTATTCACTCTTTGAGGGTGGAATACGGTTAATGAGAATTCTTCCATTCTTTCTTGCTTGTTTCTTCTTTCTCAATTTCTCTCTACAAATGTGTGTATTATTTTCTAGATAGATCTATTATGTGCAGGTTCAACACATTTACATGGTGTCATATCTGATAGACTGCTAAGCAAAATCTACACCAAATTATCTTTTGTAGGTACAAAAGATTGAAGACAACAAAAAGATGGATTATTCGCCAGAAATACTTCTCATGCCTCATAACTATTTGGAATGGAAGCCAAACATTATGCTTATGCTTAGATGTAGAGGCTTGTACCAAATAACTATGGCAATGGAAGTAGAGACCGATTCTGTCGATGAGAAAAATGACTTTCTCAATAGACAAGATATGGCCATAGGATGTATCATCTATTTTATTTCTCCCGAAATTCTCCATCAAGTATATGATGACTCACAAGAATTCACTCCAAATTATTTATGGAGAATATTGGAGGTTTTATTTGGGAATAAATAATATTGTGAAGATTTCATGTAGGGGATTGGAAAGATAGAGAATGTAGAAAAGCCACTGGAAGATAAATCATCTCAGTTTGAAGAGCCTTCTAGAAAAAGTATTTGCAGAAATTTGTATTCCAATAATTGAAGATGATGTCTACTCCATTTCAGATTTGTTTTCTAAAATTCATGTGGAAGATATATGGCATGCATCTCTGGATTCATATGCAAACATATTTCCATGCGCAATGCATGCATCTCATGAGACAAAAAGAGAGTCACGCACATTAGACTCCATTCTGATATCTTTTGAGCCAAATTTGCAGAAACAAATTGGATATTTGAATTCCTCTCAGGAAAATATCCAATTTCAAAAAACAATTGTCTGAAACAAAGTCCGGAAAGTGAAGTTATGATCTTTTTAAAATCAACAATTTCAGCATTTTTTCGGAAATGGTCACACGGTTTTTAAAATTTCATCCAAAATTTATTTGGATCTTCTTTATTACAAGAAGAGAAAGTGGACATGTGTGGAAATATAAATGGTGCATCTACTTCATCAAATCCGGGCAGACATCTACATCTTCAACAAAATCTTCAACGAGCACAAACTTGCACAGTTGCGAGGTCTTTTTGGAGTGAAGGACATGGTTGCTTAGCAACTACTTTTTGTTCCTTCTCATTTTTATATTTTTTATGCATTGTAATTTGANGGTTTTCCCTCTTTCCTCACGTTATTTTCAGTGTATCTTTTGTATTTGGGTACCTAACAAGGCCTAGTTGTCGGGACCCATTCTTTATTTTCACCATAGTGATGTTCAGGGGGGGTGTTGGAGTTACTTCACACACACCTAGGATTTATTTTTCCTAAGCTTATTCCTTGTCTATTAGTCATAATTAGTCATTATCTAGTCTCCTATATTTTATGGGAGAATATTCTCTTTCAGTTGGCACTTCAGTTTGACTAGTTGAGTTGAGTTTAGATGCTGCATTGGTTTTGTCACCATGCAACATTGGGATCATCACCAGCTAATGCGCACTTTCCTTGGGATCATCACCAGGCTGACACATTACCCTTGTTTCCTTGATTTAACTCCTCACTACTCTTTGTTCAATCAATTAACTGAAGACTATTTGACTAGTTAACTCAACTAGGTGGCAGTTCACTCCCGTAAATGCCTGAGAGACTAAACTAGGTGGAAGTTCACTCCCGTAACTGTTGGTGTGTGTCCAAATCACTCTAGACCACCACTATGGCTCATCAGTTACTCATGTATCCTATATCTATTGTAAATTACTCACTCTTTGAGGGTGGAATACGGTTAATGAGAATTCTTCCATTCTTTCTCGCTTGTTTCTTCTTTCTCAATTTCTCTCTACAAATGTGTTTAGTATTTTCTAGATAGATCTATTTTTTGCAGGTTCAACACATTTACATATTCTCCTGATACACCAACTCATGTTTTCCCTGCTTCAATATAGGTTGCTTGAACATAAACCTCATCAATATAGGTCCAAACATAAATACAATGTTACAAATATGTGCAGGTAAACCTCTTATATGCTTCATAAGAGTTTCTTGTGTATGTAATGGAATATTTAACATTAATTCCATCTTACAAAATTCATCTATGTATTCTTGCACTGTTTGTCCTTTCATTATTTTAAGACTTTGTCATTCAATTAAATCCTTTTTCTTATAACCGGAAGGATAAAACTGCTTTCTAAGTGCA
The DNA here is from genome assembly GCA_009831015.1 of Picea engelmannii. Taxonomy (NCBI): domain Eukaryota; kingdom Viridiplantae; phylum Streptophyta; class Pinopsida; order Pinales; family Pinaceae; genus Picea; species Picea engelmannii. Next base: position 80,241 of record ML779611.1, on the reverse strand, counting down.
AAAACAAAATCTTTCCATGATGGAAATACATGACCAACTTGTTGAGTACCATGTTGCAAATTACTCTGTGACCAAATGAGTGTCTTGCCTGCAAGACGAAGCGATGCCAATTTGATTTGGGTTGCCTCATCTTTGATTTGTTTCACATTACAATAAACTTACATCTATCTGACCCAATTATCAAGCCTCTCAGCATTGACTTCATCATCATACATGGGAAATTCAAATTTTACATCAAGTTTAAGTAATGGTATATCATGCTTATGTTTATGAGAATGTTTTCTTGCATAAGTAGCATGCGAACTTGTACTTGAAGAAGAAGAATATGGAGATGAAGGAGGTGAAGGAGGAGGTTTAGGAGGGTCCTCTCCTTCTTCACTTTTGTCTTGTTTTGATGATTCCCCTTGAAAAGGCCTCTTCTGTTCCAAGTAATCATCATATAATATCTTTACCATCTCTGACATGGTGAAGAAAATATTTTTATACTGTATCTCGTTATGAGACATTCCTTCTTCAGATGCCATCTTCTCACTTTGAGATGCCCTCTTTCTCGATCCGATCTCAGGAACCCCTTCTACAAGCTCGCCTTCACCGTGACTTATATTTTCCCTAGTAATCATGCAAACTCAAACAACCAACCGCCAACCTGCTCTGATACCACTTGATCTGAAATTGAACTTTTAAAAGACTTGGTTGAGTTTTAAGCATTTGTTAAATTACCACTTAGGAGTTAATAAAAGAAGAATATATTAATTAAATAATATTGCATCCATCATAAATAATGCAGATTGGAAAGTAAACATAAGGAACAACTAACCATAACAACAATATTGTTAACGGAGTTTGGCACAAGTTTGCCTATGTCTTCGGGCCTTTGTCTTAGTGGGTAAGAATTTCTTATTAATCTCCAATGTTTCGAAATTACATTAAAATTGCATCAAAAATATTACAAGTTGGTATGGTTGTGCTCTTCTCAACCTCATGAATCCAACACAACTAAAAACACCGAAAAATACTGAGCGTAGCTCCCGAAATTGGCCTTCAAAATTTCCCTCCTCAATGGCTTCCCTGCATAAAAATGGCTTTAGCTCCCAAAATCTTAAGCATTATGTTGTTTCTTAACATCCTTTCTACAACCATCTCATGTTCATGCTTAAGATCAACTACTTTACTTGGCACAATTATAGGTGTGTTTTTTGCATAAGTTGTTTTCCTTAATTGTTCCATTGTTTGAAGAGATTGATTTTCTTTTATATGATGAGAATGCACAACATCTTCATTGCCTTATTTAGTTAAGTGATATTGATTATGTTCCCTGAAGAAGATTTCTTTGCGATCATATAAATAAGGGCTTCCTAAGACCATTCCACATGTTACCTCATCCACAAACTTTGATGAAATTGCAAACCTTAAAGTGCATTGCTTTGTTATGGGCAATTTATGATTGTTGCTTATCCATTTAAGTGAGTAAGGTTTATGATGTAGCTTAGTTGTCAATCCCAATTGTTTAACCAATTCCTCTGAAATTAAGTTAGATTGAGATCCACTATCTACCAATGTATCTATCTTAGTATGTTTCATTGTGACCCTTATGTGAAACAATTTATTTCTAGAATCATATCCACCACCAATTTTACTTGACAATCCAACCTTTGTAATATTAGTCTCATCACCTAAATCATACCACAAGTCTGTTAGCTGTGTTGTTGTTGCAACTGTTTTCCTCCCTTTCCTCTCTTTGAACTATTTTGGTCTCTTCTCTGGGTGCAATTTCCAGCAATGGTCATCATCATGCCCTTATTTCTTGCAATGCTTGCAAGAGAGCTTCTCTTCCTTCACTATCATTGAATTTTCTTTCTTTCCACTCCCCTTTATTTTGTCTTCTTTCCTTGAAGACAATTCCCATGATACACCAACTCTCATTTTCCCTTCTTCAATATATGTTGCTTGAACAAAAACCTCATCAAGATTAGTAGGTCCAAACATAAATATAGTGTTATAAATATGTGTAGGTAAACCTCTTATATACTTCATAAGATTTTATTGTGTATGTAATGGAATATTTAACATTAATTCCATCTTACGAAATTCATCCATGTATTCTTGCACTGTTTATCCTTTTCTTAGTTTAAGGCTTTGTCATTCGATTAAACCATTTTCCTTATAACCCAAAGGATAAAATTGCTTTCTAAGTGCAAAAACAAAATCTTTCCATGATGTAAATACATTACCAACTTGTTGAGTACCATGTTGCAACTTACTCTACCACCATATGAGTGTTGTGCCTGCAAGACGAAGCGATGCCAATTTGATTTGGGTTACCTCATCTTTGATTTTTTTCACACTGTAATGAACTTCCATCTGTCTAACCCAGTTATCAAGTCTCTCAGCATTGACTTCACCTCCATACATGGGAAATTTGAATTTTACATCAATTTTAAGTAATATCATATCATGCTTATGTTTATGAGAATGTTTTCTTGCAAAAGTAGCATGTGAACTTGTACTTGAAGAAGAAAAAGATGGATATGAAGGAGGTGAAGGAGGAGATTTAGGAGGATCCTCTCCTTCTTCACTTTTATCTTGTTTTGACGATTCCCCTTGAAAAGGCCTCTTTCGTTCCAACTAATCATCATATGTCCTTTCAGTTACATGCCCCTTATAAAAGGAAATATTTGGAAATTTTAGTTTTTGGCACTTGGGGGTTAGAGAGAGATACAGAGGGTTCGGAGTCCATTATTTGAATTTTCTCCCAACCCTTTTGGCTTAAAAATTACTATATACCCAATCGTCATCCCTATACTAGTGATAAATAAGGTTTAGGTAGAAGAAGAATAAGCCAACACGAGGACTTCTAAAAACCCTTACTTTGATTTTGAGGTAGGGATGGCCTCCCATAATTCTTCTCATCTAGAATCCTTCAAATATAACCTTTGACCGAGAAGTAAGGGAGTCCTTAATTTTCCATGGAAAGTGGTAGGGGGATTAGGGTTCATTGATAAGAAAAACTAGAAGCCAAACAAAAGAGGAAGAAAGTATTATATGTCAATGGCACAAAAAAAATCATCTTCAAAGGTTGGATGTCGGAAACAAATATATCTAATTAGGAATCTTAGAGCATATTCCCCCAGCGAATGGATTAAATGATCTTCCTAACCCTGAACTATAGAGGGATGGCCAATCCCTCAAATAAATTGGCCATCAAGAGTCTTATGGAGACACCAAGACCGTCTATTATCTTCCTGTACGAAACAACGACATATGGGGAAAAGTTTATTTAGGAAATCTCAAAAGTTAAGATTGGGTGGGATTTCTGTTACATCAATTTTATTAGGATATCTAGTGGTAGTATTACAAGATGGAAAAGTTGTTATTTTACCCTATCTAACTCCCGAGCCTTTCCAATAAGGATGGGGGTAGACTTATTTTAATTGGTTATGGGGAAACAAATATCTTTCCTAAATGTTTATGGCCCTTAATCAGATACAATGAAGTAATAGGACAAGTTTTATGATATGAAGTGTATCCAAAGTAGCATTTTAGTGATAGGGGGAAACCTAAATTTTACATCAGGGTCTTCATAAATATAGGGACCTACTTCCCACATGAATTATCTCTTAGGTTATTTTATAATAAAGTTGGAAGTTGTAAGGCTAGTAGATATTGAACCAACAAAACTAACTCCAACTTGAAGAAATAAAAGAATAGGGGTAGACATAATAGGTAAGAGTATTTACCACTTTCTAATATATGAAGGATTCTAGGATGAAATTATTCATGTGATACTATGGGTAGCCCCGAGATACAACTTAGACCATAACCTTGTTGTGTTAGAAGTGGCCCCAACCTAGGAAAAACCTCCTAGAGCTTTCAAGTTAAATATTCCAAAATGGTTAAATGGGGAATGTTTTGTAAAAAATATTAAGGAGGGATGGAAGCCTTATGATGCTCACCTGATAGAATCATCCCCCCTTCAATTTCAACAAAATATGAAAGAAATGAAGAAGATAGTGGCCAAATGGGCTAAGGAGAAAAAACAAAAAGATGAAAATCTTATAAAAGAAGTGGAACCATGTCTAGAGACACTCTATAACAATGAAGAATTTGGATTCCTAACTGAGGATTAGTAGTCGAAAGTAAAGAAACTGGAATGAAAAAGAGGAATATCTTACTAAATAAGGATAAGGAATGGAGGCTCAAAAGTAGGGCCATATGTTTACAAGTAGGTAATGAAAACTCCAAAAAATTTCATCGTTATGCAAATTGGAAAAAAAATATAAGCACTATCTAGAAGATTGACAAAGCCAATAATAGGTGGGCTACAAATTTTAGAGACATGGAATATGAATGAGTGAACTATTTCTCCACTCTCTTCAAAGAATACTCTTGGACCACAATCATTGAAGTAATAAGGCTCTCAAATTCTTTTCCTAGTGTTACAAACAATGAAGACAATTTGGAACTAATGAAAGAAGTTGGGAATGATGAACTACTTCAAACATTATAGAGAGTCCAAAGGGACAAACTCCCAAGGCTATATGGGATATCTATGAAAGTTTTTCTAGGAGGATATGAATTCATGGAAGGATACTTAAGAAAGGTGGTGGAGACTATTAGAAACATAGGAAAAATGCTTGGGGCTTATAATAATACCTTCATTGCTTTGATCCTAAAAGAGGATAATCCGACTACTTTTCAAAAGTTTTAGCCAACATCCTTATGCAATTGAATTTACAAAATCATTTCAAAGGTCATAGAAAGAAGACTAAAAAAAGGTTCTTTCAAAACAAAATTTGAGTGATCCATTTGTGCTTTTGAAAGAATGACAAACCTGCGAGGTAGTGAGGATAGCACAAGAAATCCTACACTTAATCAAGACAAAAAATCAAAGATCTGTGGTACTCAAAGTGGACCTCTCCAAGGCCTGTGATAGGGTAAGTTGGGTTTACTTGAGATTGGTCTTTATACACTTAGGTTTTTGTATAAATATGTGGCATGGGTAATGAGTTGCATTACTTTTGTATCCTTTGTTATCCTAATCAACGGGGAAGCATCCCATTTCTTCAGACCAAGTAGGGGTCTTGGACAGAGATTCCCCCTCTCCTCTCTCTCCTATTCCAATTGATAGTAGAAGAGTTGAGTAGATTATTGAAAGAGGCATCAGGAAATGGCATCTTTAAAGGGATGTATGTTGGTCTTGCTTACAATATCACACATCTTATGTTTTTGGATGACATCTTAAATTTTTGTGAGGGTTATGGAAGGATAATAAAGAAGTTTAAAATTATTTTGAACTTACTATGCAAAGCTATTGGTATGATAATAAATCTAGGAAAATCCACATTGACCATGTGGGGCATTCTAGAGCATGAGGAAGGGTACTTCTCACAATTATTTCCTTACGATTTGATTGATATGGACCAAGCTCAAAAGTACTTGGGGTTCCACTTGAAACCAAATTCGTATAAAAAATAAGATTGGAAATGGTTGGTTACCAAACTAGAAAAGAAGATAAGCCACTTGTGAAATTGGTGGCTATGAAGAGGGGGCATACCGGTACTTATTAAATCAGTATTGGAAGCCATACCAATATATTGGATTTCATTGGCTTGGGTTCCAAAAGGAATATCGACGAAAAATAGGAAATTTTGCTATGAATTCATCTAGTTAGGAGATAACAAAAAGAAAGGTCTTATGTTGGCTTCCTAGAAAAATTGGAAGTTCCAAAAACTAATGGAGGATGGGGCCTAAAAAACTTATTCCTCTTCTCTAAGGCATTAGTTGAAAAAAATGTTTGGACGTTGGTATGAGGAAAAAGATTGCGGGTCTAGGTAATTATAGCCACGTATTTGTACCTAGACACAATTGAGGAATGGGTTAGGAACTTGGTAAATTAGGTGCAAAATGCATTGATTATCTAGAAAATTGTGAATTAATCCTTCCAACCAATGGATCACTAGTTGATTTGGAAGGTGGGTAAAGGGGATAAATTCCACATTGGTCTTGACCCCTATATAGGAAGTCAAGGTCTCCATAGATTACCCCTAGAGTGATATAGGAGTTAAGAAAGAAAGGGATTTTTTCACTAATACAAATTTTGAACTGGGAGAGATCTACAAATTTGTAACAAGAATGGATCAATTGGGAGATAGGTTTGGGAGAAGGCATGGCAGAAGCATGGAAATTATATAAAGATGCTTTGAAAGATAACAATGTCAAAATAAGGTAAGAAGATGACCAATTGTTATGGTCTCTCAATCTTATAGGGACTTAATATGTACCCAAACTAGGATATAGAGCCCTTGTTGAGCAAAGCTTGGAGGGACGAGTGGTTTAGTAGTGGGAAAACATCTAGAAGCTAAGGTGCCCCTCAAAAAAATAATGTTTTTATGTGGTTGGCCTTAAATAAAAAGGTTCCAACATGCGAGGTTTTACGAAAAAAGAATTTTACAGGCCCAGGTTGGTGTAGTTTTTTCCAGGAAGTAGAGGAAACAATTGATCACTTACTTATGACTTGTCCTTTCTCTAAAGAGGTCTAGAAGTAAGTTAGTTGCATGAAACGGTTAAAGAATGCATGGGAAGGCGGAAGTACTAAATAATCCTTTAGGACTAGGTTTATAAACAAGGATACAAAGAAGATCAAAGCTCTTCCACTAAATATATCTTTGAGAATATGGCTTGGTAAAAACCATAAGCTATTTGAAGGATAGGAGACACTTCCCCTCAAATGTGCAATCCATAAGCTATCCACGAGTGGAGGAAAAACGAAAGGGGACAACAAAAAAATCATCAATAAGGGAATTCCCTGGGCATACTTTGATGGTGCATCTCAAGGGAATCCCCAAAATGGATGTTTGGGAGGGATCTTGTATCTCTCCTCAAACTACAATATAGCCTTCAAAGCTAGGATTGGGTAGGAAACTAACAATTATTGTGAATTGATGGCTCTCAAATTAACCCCATAGTTCACTCAAGAATATGTTGTTGCGGAGTCACAAATTTTGGGGGATTCTCTACTAGTTATTCAATGGGTTACAAAAGAGAGCATCACTCAAAAATTTCACTCTACAACCACTTTTTGATGATATACAACAACAAATGACAACCTCCTCACACATTTGTTTGTCTCATATATACAAAGACAAGAACAATGTAGCTAATGACCTTTCAAAAGAAGCATCGGAGCTAAAGCGAGGTACTTGGACCATCTCCATCTTTCAAGATGAACATACAAATGTTTTCTCTCATACACCTTGGCTATAAAATTACTACACTAAACAAATTCAAATCTTTACAAAAATATATTTTTGTCTTTCAAAGTTATGAATAGTTTATAGCTCACAATCTTGTAATAGGCAACTTTCACATTCTTGTTATTGAAAAAACAAATCAATAATTAAAATAAATTTTCATTAAATTATATATATGAACAAGCTCAACGCATTATTATTATTATTATTAAAATATATTATTATGTGGTGTAAAGTCTAACAAAACATCAACGTTACATTCCATCATCGATGACAATTTACCTCGAACTAAATTGTAAAATACTACACAATAAAATAATTAAAGAATTACAAATTGAAGATTTAGTTTGGATCGAAGCGTCTAAAAACGACCATTTAAATAATAACATAGGCAAATCAATCAATTTAACGTTTATTAATATGAAATTCGTATTGTCACTCTATATAAGTCTAACCACTATTATAATAATGATTATCAAATTAAATAAAAACACAAATCAATGTGGAAGGAAAGAAAAACCACCGTAGAACGGGACAAACCGATGCGATGGAAAAGAAACCCGCTGTAGAACGGGATAAACCGATGTGATGGGAAAGAAAAACCGCCGTGGAATGGTATGAAAAAGCCTATAGTCAAAATGAGGTCGATTCCATGGATAAAGTCATTAACCACCAATTCTATCCTAATGTTTATTTTATTCAAAGGTGACTTATTGAACTAAATACAAAACTTAATTGTATTATTTATATCATTAAATAATAATATTTTCCCATAAAAATAATAATTTTTTTGAAAAGGGATAGTCATGTAAACTTGGTAACTATCAATCCTATACGATAGTATTGTTATCTTCTCACCAATATTATCATAATGTTTTTTTTATTCAAAGGAGGCTCATTAAACTAAATACAAAATATAATGGTATTATTTATATTATTGAACAATATCAATTTTCCACAAAAACGCAAATAAAAAAATGAAAAGAGATAATCATAAAAACTTTGTAATACGATAATATTGGTGACTTATCAACATCAAAGCTCCGTGAAGGATTCAATTTTGGTGTCTAACCTTGAAAAGGTTTAACATGTTAATATACACTTAAAAGTTACCACCTGTTCAACATTGACAACTCAAGCAAAGCGCTTTTTAC